>JADLZL010006400.1:0-130238 GCA_015844335.1 Chrysopogon serrulatus
AAATTTTCAATTTGCTATGGGAAAATTGGTTAGCTGATGATGTCATTCCTTGTGTGTCCTGTAGCAGTAGCTACACACTTTTAACAAATGCGCACGAGATGATAATGTATCGCTGGCCAAATTCAACTATGTATCGCTTTTTTAGTCCCCTGAAAAAGCACTATGTATCGCTGAGCAGAAGTAAACAAAGATAATTCCACAGCAAGAAAAGAGAATTATATAAAAAATATGATGTTGGTTAAGTGGCCAAATAAAGAAGATGATGGTGGGTGCCGCATGGTGTGGTCAAACTTTAGGGGAGAAAAAATATCTTCTCTAAAATTAAAACCAAACAGCCCGAGACTTGCAAAGATCTATCCGACAGGGCAAAATAGTAGGAGTGTGCGACAAGTCACCATATCTGCCCAACAGCCTAAACAACATGAAAACTGTACAAAATTAGCAAAATATCACATGCGATGCAACAAAACAAATGTTGACGTCAGCGCCGAACATTCCTGTCTGGGATTAGAGGCACGGAATGACAAAAGAAAACATTTAGTGAGTTCAACAATGTCATCCAGTAGCATCTATCTATCTACAATATAATGCTTCTAAATATGTGATACCTATGAGGTCCTCCCAACAATTGCTTCTGCCTTTCTGCATTCCATCATTTCCTAATGCAAATATTCACGATTTTTACTAGTCCAAGGAGTACAAAACTTTATACTAATCATGGCTGCATTTTTCAGTCATCCCCCACCAAAAACATTAGCATCCTGCTTACAGCTATTACATGTTACGCTTACGCTTGATCCACTAATCACATTATCAATGCTCGCAAGTAAGGCACCGATTCAGTCGATGCCCCCAAATTTTTCGCGAGCTACAAAGCGAATTGCGCCAAGTCATAAGGGAGTCAACTGGGATCGATCTTGCGCGTCGGGGAAAACAAGCACGGAATCAAGCCATCAAATTAACAACAATGGATGGATGGATTAGACCACGGCATGTCGCCAAGCAAAGAAATCCGCGTATAAGTTTTCTATAACCAATGGGCTCGATGAACTAGAGATGCGGATTCGATCAAGGCGCCGACGGAGATGAGATTCCACGCAACACAGTTCAAGTAGCAATCCATCAAAGCAAGATGAGGAGCCTTACCAGAAAATGGAAACGGCCGCAGGCTCGAACAGATCTATGGTCAACGCGGTTTGACTGAGAGGGTGACGACGAAGACGAACAAGGAAAGACACAAATTGTTTTGAGATGGCTGACGTGCTCCGCCGACAGGATGCTAGAGATGCAACCGCTTGCGAAGTGGAAATGCGGCAGCGATGGCGCTTGGCGTGGCACAGGCGCTGTCGAAGTGCAGAGAGAAGGGCGATGGTGTGTGTCTGAGAGACCGTGTGAGAGAATGCTTTGAGGCGAACGGGGCAGCAGGTAGGAGGAGGTGGACTCGAGAGTTTTAAGCGGGCTAGGCCGGGCTAGTATAAAGTCTGTTGGTATGTTGAGCTTATAAAGGCCTCAATGGACCACCTTGTTCATTATTGGGCCTAAATTGAAAGGCTGGGTTATAAACTTTGAACTCTTTCGCTGCTATTTCAATCAACCTCTCGTAATTCCATCGTAAAGAAAACCTTATAAGCTATTTTTAGTTGGGCTTTCAAAATTGGTTTTGCTTTCACAGCTTGGCAAGAGAGGAGAAAAACCCCTCGTTAGTGAGACAAGAGATAGTTGAATGGAGAGGACTGTGGATGACATGTGGAGTCCGCTTAGCAGTTTCTCACAAGTCACAGCTATTCAACCAAACATATTTGGTTTTCTCACTATCCACATCTCATAACTATTTTTGCTACACCCCCAACTCACAGTTACTTTTCCAAAAAAAACCCACAAGACAATCAAACAAAGCATGCAATTTTTCGTCATAATTTTTTTAAAAGTACTTCGTCTAGATTGCAATGCATGTAATTTTGCTCGACATTACAAGCCTTGCCTCCTAACACACTTCATTCCCTAAATACTCCGTTCTATAAAACATAAACTACTACTCTCGTCTTAAACTAAGTGATCTTTTTTTATTTCTAGACTTCTTCTTTGATCATTCGTCTTATTTAAAATTTTTATATAAATATTATTTATTCTATTATTACTTATTTTATCATACTTTAATAATGATTTATTTATTTCATTATTTGTAAAAAATAAATAAGATAAACGGTCAAATATGAAGTCTAAAAGTAAAAAATGTCATTTATGTTGGGACAAAGATAGAGTAACTAATTAGTGATGCATAAGTTAGTATTATGCCAAGTCTTGTCCACTGAGGATATGGTTTACATGGTACACTCTATAAAATATGTTGATTCTCTTTGTATATAAGAGAGGCCAAATAAGATACAAAGTGGATTTTCATGCTGGGTTCTTCCAATAGCCGACATCTTAAAGAATCCTAAAGATCAATATTGATGGAGCCTTTATACAAAAATAAAAGAAAGGTGCTTGGAATTCCTGATGTCCATAAATTTTGTTCGAGTTGCTGTCGTTCATATGTTACGCTCTAGCAATAGGTGACTAGATCACATGTTTGGATTGATCCCCTCCTAGAGTTTATGAAAAATTTAGAATCTCGTGATGTAAATGATTTTCCCCATAAATAATAAAGTCCAAGCTCTGTTATAAAAAGTCTTTCCATACCTAAAACCCAACAATGCGACCGTTTTAATCGATAAAGTGATAGGTGTGAAAATATTCCTTCATATGTATGCTAACTAATAAAAATAAACAGTACCCTTTGAGTATTGGTACATACTACCTACATTTTTTTAAGGAAAACTATGGACAAATCCCCCAAAAATATATTAAAGCCATAAGAACCAAGTACAAAGGAGTTAGCTGGGAGCTAACCGAAGAGAAAGAAGATACCTAGAGCGAGGAGGGCGAGGAGGTAGAAAACAAGAAAGCACATTGTACCTATGTGTAATCTTGTGTAATCTATTATACTCATTTCATTTCAGCTGCATATATATCTTAATTAATCTATATCTCTTATAAAGATAACCCCACTATTTATTCTATCTCATCTCATAAGATAACGCCCACTACCTATTCTATCTCATTCTAGAGTGATCCGAATCATCATCAACTAATCTCTACCACTATATTATATTATTATTAAATAAATTAAAACATAAATAAAATAAACAAAGGAATCGTCGACCCTTGCCCAGCTAATCACTTGCTTGCCTAGCTAATCGCTCGCCCAACATTTCCCACGATCGCACGTCATGCGGTGGACCCGGCCCAGCGCTCCCTCGGAAGTCGGAATCGCTCCCACAAGACGCTATCCAGTATCCAGCACCAGCAGACCTCAACCTCCGGTGGAGGCGTGGAATTGGCTACTTGGCTTCCTCACGCCGGCCCCATACCCCCCGCAATCGCCCTCGCTCTCGCTCCTCGCACGCCCGCGAATTGCGCTTGCCCTCACCATCCTACCCGCGCCTTCGCAGCGCAGCGGCCCAGCGGTTCGTGGATGTGTCAGAGCGACGATCTGGGACTCGACATCGACGCAGACGCCCGAGGCCGCAGCCAGCGCCGCTGCCGCGGGGGCGCCGCCAGTTCGTCGCGCGCCTCATCAGACTCGCGAGGCCGGGCCGGCGCCGACGCTGCTGCAGCGGTCATTAACCGCCAAAGACCATCTTCGGCCTCGAGAAGCGCAAGCATGCCACCACCGTGTGTTGATGAGTGATGATAGCTAGGGTGGCAGCAGTAGAGGTCAAGTCCTCAATGAAGTCAGCGACTATGCTGAAGAGTGTGAAGCCTAGCAGGTGTTTGACAAAATTCTTCTGTGGTTTGCCTGCTTCAGGTCCTCAGTTGACCATACCGAGGGCAGTGAGTTGTGACGAGGGGTTCGTACTGCTGTGGTAGGATGATCAAGCCGAGAGGTGATGCCTGTCCACGGCGATGCGGAAGTGGAGCATTGGAGCCCTACGTCATCGGCACTGATGCCAGCTCTGTCAACTGCACCTGTCACCACTCTGCTCCGTCTCCAAATACAGTGGTGAGGGGGACATACGAGATGATTCTTCCTTCATCCCGTCTCTCCAAATACACTAGGTCTTTTTTTACTTTTATTTTTGTTCCTGGATACATGAAGCATTCCTCTTCTATTTTGTGATCCATCCGCTTCTCTGGTTGGACCACTAGGTGCATGTGCCCCTGGTAAATGCTTATGTTATTACTCTGCATTATTTTGTCCAATTAGAAGATGATGCATGCATGCATTTTCAGCTGAAGTCTGCAACATGTGAAAACCTTTTTTTTTTTTTTTTTGAAATGGCAACATGTGAAAACCTGAGTGCACAATTGGACTGCTTAGGTTCCATCTTTTCTCTTTAAAAACTAATCAAGGTCCAACTCAATGGAATGGGCTCTTTATTAGTACATAATTGGGAAGAATTAAGTGGTCTCATATATTCTCAGCAGGGAGATGGGCAAAAATGAAGCTTTTCTACATGTCCAGAACACTATATTCTGTAGAATATATTGTATTAGTGGAGTAGTTTGATTTACTGGATTTTGATAATTCAATACCATATACTTTGATCTTTTTCTATTCCCACGCACATTCATAGTCAAAGTTGGCAATTCAATGTGATATTTTGATTTCGATCTGTTTCCATGTGTATTCATAATCCAAGTCAAAACCGGCACATCTCCTGCTTGATATCACTACTGAGATTAGGGAGAGAGCACGGTTGTTAGTATGTAATGCATAATATATGTGAAACCTGTCTGCCTTGATCATTTTCTGCTGATTGAAAAAGGGAATATGATGGATGATGTGGTGCTGTGGATATCCATTCATCTTACCATGTCATATTTTATTACATGTTGAGAAATCGGCATGGCTAAAAAATCTGGGTCATGAGGAACAATAGCTAATTTCTGCTTGACTGAAGATGTTGGTCCGTATATTTTTTTTTCGATAATGGATAATAAAATCCGGCCTCTACATCCGGGGATGTACACGGCCAACAATTACAAGTTTGAAGACAAAAGAGCAAGCCAAAATTCTACCATCATAGTGATAGGAACTAAAGCAAACGAAAAAAATGCTTCCACCCTCTATTAGAAAAATCTAAGGCAATCATTTCTAATTTCTTGCTCATCAAAACGAGGGTGTCCCGGCCTGCTCATCACGCCGCAATCGGGCCGAAGCGTTGCCAATATGCTCCCTCGAAAATAACCCGCATAATAGAATTAATTTTCAATCTTTTAAAAATTACATTATTAGGCATCTCCGGGTAGCCTAGCATAGAGCAGCTACACCAACCCAAATCAAAGCCTTAATCTTCTTATTCTGATTATTAAGCCAATTACCAAACATGTGGTTGATAGATCTATGTTGGTTCAGATTAGTAGCAAAGAAAATAATCCTTCAAATCGTCTTTGCAAAGGGGCAGTCTAAGAAGAGGTGTTGGATAGTTTCATTCATATTACGGCACAAACACTTCTGACTTCCTTTCCGGTTTTTTCGGCGGGTTGTCCTTTGTCAGAATGACGCCCCTTTGTAAAAACCAGAGAAAAAATTTAATTTTTAGAGGTATTTTCAACTTCCAGATCTTCGTATGCTGGAAAGGTGAATGTGTATCAATAGCATCGAGATACATAGATCCGATTGAAAATAACCCGCATTTGGTTAAGCGCCATCTAAAATAATTATTACCATCCACCAAAACAACATTTGAGATCCGGGCTACCAGGTTAAGCCACTCAATGAGCTTATTGTCCACCAGAGACCTTCTAAAAGAAATATTAAGAGGATTTGTGGCCATAACTCTCGAAACAGTTACGTGAGGATCCCGCGCTATATTATATAAGCTCGGGTATCTATCTTTGAGAGGCTTATCACCTACCCAGGTATCATCCCAGAATCTCGTATTGGTTCCATTTTTAATTATGAAAGAACTTTTAACCAAAACCTCCTCTTATGCATGAGGCCTCTCCAAAAATGAGAGTCATTAGGTTTAATTTGAAAACTGAGTTAGGGCTTTCGATCTCAGATATTTATTCCTTAGCAAGGATGTGGCAGAACCTTCTAAATTATATGGCCCACAAGCACTGACCTTGTCCCTAAGACCTCAGTCAACCATGCTTATACACCATATAAACTAGAATGTTCCGTCGGGTGGATCCCCGATAAACCACAATCACTCGGGATCGATACTTACGGATACATCACAAGTATTACAACGGCTTTCATATAAAATACGAGTAGCGGAAGACTTACAATAACTTAATTTACAAATATTTTGTAAAACTTATACAAACAGTATCATTACAAAAGCGGAAGTATCATTATATAACTTTATTACACTCACTCAACAAAAGGTGCCCCGCCGAGAGGCCACTCAATTCACTCTTCATCGGTCACCTCTTCAATAACCGTCATGCGGCAAGGGCCGTAGCACGCTTGCCCATGCGGTTCACACACAACGAGGGGTTGAACAAACCCCGAGTACAAAAGTACTCCGCAAGACTTACCCGACCAAAATTGGGGAGAAGACTCGGGGAATTTGGCTAAAAGGAATCAAGGTGAGGCTTTAGCAAGATCAACTTGAGACTCTTTTGTTAAAAAGACTAAGCCGATCCTTAATGTATCACTCACTTGTCATCCATAACCGAATTCAAAACTTTCCTTCTCACCCTTTCATAATTACTACGATGTTGGTACTTGGATCACGGCTCCCATATCGTGGAGCACCACGACGATTCGAATCGCTTTATATACCCAGTGGGGCTTCCTAGCCGCCACGATGTATGCAGGACCAACATCTTACATACATCAACTCACGCCCGGATTTCTCCCTACCGAGCGGAGGTGCGAGTACACCACCTCGCTACGGCCGCTCGGTCACTTCGGCGGTGCGCATCGTAGGATGGGCACTGCGCTACTTGTCCGTTCTAGTAAAAGATAGTCCAAGTGGAGTTTACCGCCATTAGCATGCGACTAGTACTATCCAATAACCTCATGATCCCCGCGCCCAACAACGAGCGGTGCTTAACCGACACAAGTGGGCGACACTACACCGGGGGCAATAGCCCCCCTCGATGCAAGTCACTCCACCGGCGTCTCGATTTACTCATCATCATGTCCTTGGGCGTACCCACGACCCGGCCAAGGTGAGAGGTAGGCGACAAAGCAACATCAAGTTTTTGTAAACTTCCCCTCGGGGATCATTGTGATCACACCTTTGTAAACAGTTTATCAAAACCCTACACTAGTAGCAAGACTAAGCGCATACTAAGCATTTTGAAATCAAAACAGGTATCCGGGATAATATATCAAGGTATGGTAAATGCATCAAGTAGGGTAACACACAACTCCTACACCTAATGCGGTATCATCACATGAAATCATAAAAACTTTTTTAAAATACAAGGCGGGGTTTGAATGCATCCGGGGCTTGCCTTGGGGCTCGATGAAGTGAGGCTTTCGGCTACCCAATCACCAGGGAACAGATTCAACCTCTTCGGGAGCAGGGGAGGCGACTCGATGCCCTCCTCGGATTCGACAACTGACTACGATAGAGAATGCATGATTACAATGCAGTGAATGAATGAACATGCGATAACGATGCATCAAACGTTAACCTATCTTGAGTACAACTTTCCTTCACGGTAACCTCACTCTAGGAAGGTATAACTAGCGTCGACGACGACGGACTATCGACACACAATCAACATGAAATGCCGAAGGTCATTAGGGTTAATGACCTAGGGTCATCACTCAATCCCAAAATCAAGCATCCTAATAGTGATTAGAGGTGATTACTAATTTATTGACCATTTTTACAGTCGTTGAAAGCCACTAATTATTTTGCTAAAGGGAAGATTAATTAAGCCCTAAGTAACTAAAGGATTAATTACTTAAACATTAATTAATAAAGGGGTTAATTAAGCATAATATAAAACTTAATCAAAACTTAACCAAACTTCATAATTAAGCTCATTACCATCTAATTAGCACACAAAACAATTTTCATGAATTTTGGAGTTATATTTTAATTATTAAAAATCATGGAAGTTGCATTTATTAATTAAAGGAGCAATTTTAATTATAGCTAAAACTTACTGAAAATCATAAGTTAGCATTTTTCATTGACAGAGCATATTACAAAGGAGCACACACATATTTTTCTCATATTTTTATCTGCCCAAATAAAATTATAACAAAAGATGAAAAAGCGTGTTCTTGAAATTAAATTATAAAAGAAAAGCATTTTCCATCTTCTCGCGGGCTTTTGTGCGGCCCGAGCACGATCTTTGGGCGGCCCACCTCGGTCTTTGCTGGCGTCCAGCGGCCAGCGCCCTCTTCCTTCTCTCGCGCCCGGCCGACGGTGGGCCCGCCTGTCGGCGGCGCCTTCTCCCTTTTTCTCTTCTTCTTCTTCTTCAAGGCACAGTACCACCGGCGGCGGCCGTCGACGTTTGTGTCGGCGCCCTTCCGACATAACCAACTCCCCGTCTTTCCCTTTCTTCTTGAACAAGGATGTCTTTGGCACACGACCCCGGCAGCGGGTGCGCGCCATAGGCGACGGTTCGCCTCCGGCGGAAACCAAGCTCACGGGCTCCTCCGGCAGCTCCTACCTCAACCGACTCTACAACGCTGGCGAACCTATCTAATCGGCCGAGCTCCGCGGCTCAGGAGAGTGGGTGCTCACGGCGACGGCGCCGGGCTCGTCGGGGTGACCATGTACCGACCAAACCCGGTCAAAACTCACGCAGCAACACCCCTACCGCCGCAAGAAACCGTGACTTCAAAACAACACACGAACGGACTCTACGGTCGAACAAGGACTCGGTGCCGTTCATGATGGCGGACTCGTCGGCAAAGTAAGCGTCACGGCGGCTCCGGCAAGCTTGAGGAAGCCGAGAGCCGACCTTAATGGCGAGTCAAGGCAAAGCTAGCAAGGGATTGGTTGAGCTCACGAGGCTCGGAGTAGCTCGTGACGGTGCCTACGGCGGCGGGGTGGGGCCGGAGGTGAAGAAGACGATAGCGCGGGTGATTCCGGCGACCGGGCTGTGCGCTCAATGGCCCGGAAAGTGCGCAAGGAAGAGGCGGACAGGTTTGCAAACGCAATTGGAGAGCAGTGGAGTGAGCAACGCGAATTGGACAGAGAGATGGACGGCGGTCGGTGGTGAACGGAATGAAGAAAAGGCGGCGATCGTTGGCCGTCGGGCCGGCTTTTATGGGAGCGGGGGGGAGCGACAGGTGGATGGGGTCTTCACGTAGCCGGCGAGCTGGTTGGAGGCGTGGAAACGCGGGTGAAAAGAACGGCCACGGCGGCCGTCGGCCGACCGGCCGCATGGCGGCCCGGCAGTGGCATGCACCCCCCTCTCAGTGCAACATTGTAGGCAGGACACCTCATCCGGTTTATTTTCAAAATTAATCCAAAATTTTGAACTGTTCACAAAAATCTTCCAAAATATCAATTGTGTAACTTTTTGTGCTCTACAACTTTTATTTAAGGTGTTTGATCAGATTCAGATTAGTTTTTGAATTTGAGATTCAAATTTGAAAAGGGAAAAAAACTAGCATTTGGGATTTCAAAATTACTTTTAAATTTTGAATAAAAGATGAAAATCTCCAAAAATAAAAGTTGTTCTATTTCTCAATGTCTACAACTTTCATTTAGGAAGTTTTTTCTGAAACCCAATAATTTTTGAATTGTAGTTTAAAACTCAAAAGGGGACAATTTGAAATTCAAATTACTTTTGAAATTAATCCAAATTTTATTCAAAAACTTGAAAAACTTTGTATACCAAAGTTGTAGAGCTCAAAGAGATGCACAAACTGTATTTTGGAATTTTTCCCAAATTTTGAATATTTTGAGGTGAACTTATGAAGGGGATAAAAACACTTTCAAAATCTCCCTTTTTGAAATGATTTTCAAATTGAATCTTTGGGCAAATAAATTATGATGATGTGGCACTTTTTTAAACTCAACCAACAGTACACTTTCAAAGTACAAAGTTCATACTTTGAAATAGTGCTATTGGTTAGCAACTTTTATTTAGAAAATTAATTATAGTTAGCTTACCAAAATTGAAAGTGAAATTCAAAACCCCAACACTTAGCCTTCATGCTAGGGTTTGGGATTTGAATTCAAATTCAAATTTGATTCTTCTTTTGCACCATTTGCTTTTAGAAAACTTGTTTGGTGTAGGAGTCGGGGTTAGACAAACACTTGCAAACACCGGGGTTGATTTTAGTTGATTGCTTTTATTGATAAAAGTAAACATGTGAGCGAGGATTCAAAGTATAACCATAAGCACATGTAATACAAAGGAGCTCAAACAACACCCTAGAATCGTAAACTCATTTTAATTGTTTGAATTAGGGTTTTCTAATCATGAATGCTCATGCAATGATGATGATGACATGGCGGGTTTTGCTTAACGTAACAGGGGTGTTACATTATATTTCTTTAAAAGGAATCTCGTCCCGAGATTCAAGGCTTAGGGCTAAGTAATGGAAAAGGAAATGTGTCAAGCAAACACATCTTACATTGTTTCATGAGGGAGGTAGAAGGTTCATATTACAAGTCTCATGTTTTTGGAAAGTCACAATTCTTAGAAACGAATCGTGACTTAGGAGAAAAAAGAAGAAAGAAACTCGGGAAAGTGCTCATTCAAGAATTCCTCGATTCCCAAGTGGCTTCATCCTCGAGTGCTGATCCCACTCGAACTTTATAAAATCTTCTTATGTGCCTTGGGTGACTCGGTCTTTTTCGGTCAAGAATTTTGATTGGATATTCGGCACTTGTTAGATCGGGCTCAATATTGATGCCTTCAATGTCGACGACCTTGTCTGGTACTCGCAAACATTTTTTTAGTTGTGACACATGAAACACATTGTGTACAAGAGACAATTGCTCAGGTAGATCCAGACGATATGCTACCTTCCCACATTGTTCAATAATTTGAAATGGACCGATGTATCGAGGTGCTAGTTTACCTTTCACCCCGAATCGGTCGATACCTTTGCTCGGTGACACCTTCAAGTATACATAATCTCCAACTTTAAACGCCAAGGGTCGGCGATGACGATCTGCATAACTTTTTGTCGAGGCGAGCCCTTCTCGATTTGTTTGAATTTGTCGACTTTATCTTCGGTTTCTTTAACTAAATCAACCCCATAGAACCACCTTTCTCCCCTGGTTCGAGACCGGTTAAAGTGGAGTGCGACATCGTCGACCATATAATGCTTCAAATGGTGCCATTTTGAGACTTTCTTGATAGCTATTATTATAAGCAAATTCGCTAATGGCAAACATTCATCCCATCTTTGAGGAATATGTCAATACACAAGATCTCAACATATCTTCTAGAATTTGATTTACTCTTTTCGGTCGCCCTCCGGTTTGGGGATGATAAGCAAAGATCTTTGTGCAATAAGTTAGTACCCATAGTCTCATGAAACTTTTGCGAAGTGAGCCATAAATTGAGTACCCCGATCGGTGACTATACTTCTTGGAATCCCATGCAAACTCATTATTCGATCTATGTATATTTGAGCATCTTGAGGTCTTTGTATACGTATCCTTCACAGGGAATAAAGTGGGCGGACTTAGTTAATCGATCCACAATAACCCGGATCGAATTATAGCCCTTGGTCGTTTCTAGGCGGACCCACAATAAAGTCCATACTTATATCTTCCCATTTTCAGGCTGGAATTGGTAAAGGTTGTAGCATTCGGCTAGTCTTCGGATGCCACGACTTTGACTTTTCGACAAGTGTCACATCTTGCAACATAGCGAGCTATCTCGATTTTCATTTTAGTCCACGGAATCTACGCTTCAGGTCATGATACATTTTATTACTACGGATGGATTGAGAATCTGGTTAGGTGGAAACTTCATCAAGAATCATTTGTCGGAGTTCGGGGACCTTGGGAACAACTAGCCGATTTTTGAACCATACCACATTATTGTCATCAAGGCGGAAGCAAGATGCTTGCCACGATCGACTTTTTCTCTAATATGCTTAAGCCCTTTGCTTTCTCGTTGAGCTGCAATAATCTTTTCTTGGATAGATGAATGTAATGTGATATCATTGAGACTCCCCGAGGAATCATATCAATATTTAATCTTTCTAACTCTTGACATAGACTCATTTCTTTGGGTGATTGTAAGACAATTGCATTGACTCTTTCGACCGAGAGCATCCGCAACCACATTGGCTTTGCCGGGATGATAATGGACGTCAAGATCATAATCTTTGATTAATTCAAGCCACCTTATTTGCCTCATATTCAACTCAGACTGTGTGAAGATATACTTCAAACTTTTATGATCACTATAAATATGACATTTGTTGCCCAAACAAATAATGCCTCCATATTTTCGAGCATGCACAAGCTGCGGCTAACTCAAGATCATGAGTTGGATAATGCTCTTCATGTCTCTTCAAGCGCCTCGAAGCATAAGCAATAACTTTGCCCTCTTGCATTAACACACATCCGATGCCGATGCCGGACGCATCACAATACACATCGAATGGCTTTTCAATATCGGGCCGAGCAAGGATTGGGGCAAAGTGGTTAGAAGATCTTTTAACTTATGGAAGGCTTGCTCACATTCAAATGACCATCGGAATTTGGTTTGATTCTTGAGGAGTTACGTGATTGGTTTGGCTAATTTAGAGAAATCGAGGCGAAACGGCGGTAATATCCCGCCATTCCAAGGAAGCTACGAACTTGATGAGCGGTGGTGGGTGGTTTTCAATTAAGAATATCTTGGATTTTCTTTGGGATCAAGCTGCGACACCCTCGGTAGATAGGACATGCCCAAGGAATTTGACTTCACTAAGCCAAAACTCACACTTACTAAATTTAGCATAAAGGCGATCTTTGTCGGAGGCGAGACAGAACAATACGGAGATGCTCCGCATGCTCTTCTTTATTTTTGGAATATATAAGAATGTCGTCGATGAACACTACGACAAAAACGATCGAGCTCGGGCATAAACACCGAGTTCATTAGATACATGAAATGGGAAATTTTGGAGCATTAGTAAGCCCAAATGACATGACTAGATATTCGTATAGGCCGTATCGGTGGTAAAGGCGGTTTTCGGAATATCTTCGGCCGTATATAACGTATTTGGTGGTAGCGGATCTAAGATCAATCTTGGAGAACACCTTTGGCCCCGCAAGTTGATCAAAGAGAAGATCGATACGAGGAAGAGGATATTTATTTTTGATGGTCACCTCGTTTAATGGACGATAGTCCACACACATTCTCGAGTTTGATCTTTCTTTTTCACAAAGATTGCGGGACAACCCCACGGCGATGAACTAGGTCGGATAAAACCTTTGTCCAACAGTTCTTTCAATTGAGTTTTCAATTCAGCTAACTCTTTTTGGGGGCATCCTATAAGCTCTTCGGGATCTTTGGTGCGGTGCCGGTTTCAACTCAATCACAAATTCAACATCTCTTTCCGGTGGTAGCCCGGGCAAATCATCGGGGAACACATCCGGAAACTCACGGACTACCGGTATATCCGGAAGTGGCACCGAGGTTGCATTAGCGTAACCGCTCTCTTGGGAATCGGAAATTGGATAAGGAGTGGGGGGACTGGTTATCGGGTAGCAACGACTTAACATTTCTATTCGGGGTATCTATCACAGCGCCATCGGGCGTAACCGGTTCATTCGAGGATCACATCTATATTTTGATCCTTCAATACTATCGATCCGTGGGATATAAATACCCACCAAGAGATATAGGAATCTGAGAGACTACTTCCAGCGTACACATACGCCCTCCGCGATTGCACCATAAACTCATCCTTAATTTCTTTTATGGGAATTTCATGCTTGGTAACAAAGGTGCGGTTGATAAATGTATGAGATGCACCGGAATCAAATAATGTAAGTGCGGGGGGTGGTGGCAGCGGGGAACATACCCATCAACACGGGTTCTCCTTCAAGAACGTTCCCCGACTGGACTTGATAGGCGCCCGATCTTCTTCCGGCATTAGCCTTCGGGACTGTGTGGAACACCCCTGCCTTGACTACGGGGCTGTTTTTGCCCGGACCCTTCTTTGAAATTGGGAAGCATTCCTTTTAGGGTAGGGACCGGTTTCGATCTGGATGCCCGATTTGATCACAATTGAAACACGGGCCGAAACCGGTAGAAGTATTTTGTGGAATTTGGTGGAGTTGGGTTTCGAACACCACAGGTGTTCGGCTTGGGGATAGGTTGCGGCGGCCAGGCGAGGGTACACCTGTTGCCTCGGAGCTTGTTTTCTTTGTGGTGGGTAGCGATAGGGTTGAGGATTTTAATTTGTTGTGGATAGCGAAATGGTGGGCGATAGTCTTTGGGTGGGATGGTAGATAACTTTACGGCGTTTTCGGATTCCACAGTTGTCGAGAGAAAGCACGTCGCTCCTCACTCTTTTTGCTCCGGCGGGGATTTCTCATAGGCAATGGCTATATCCTTTGCCTCGTAGAAAGTGGCATTGGGGTTTGAGGTAAGGTGGGTTTTGATATCTCCCTTTAAACCCCCCGAGGAAGCACTTCTTCTTCTTTACATCGGTATCCACATGTTACGGTGCATCTTGTGAGAGGTGGCTAAAGGAATTCACGTCTTTGCACCACCGATTGTCCACCTTGTTTGAGGGGCTAAAAATTCTTCTAACTTAGCTTGCATTACTCCGTCGGGTATAAAATCTTGACGGAATGCATCTTTGAACACGGTCCGGTGATTGGCGGGTTTACTATTTGCCGTGCAAGGAAATTCGCCCACCATGCATCACGGGGGCCTCGCAGCATTTTTGGGCGGCAAACTTGGGTTTCATCAAGTGCGGACAACCTTCCGGTAGATCAAACTTCAGATCTATAATGCGAAGCCAATCATTAGCTTCTAGGGGCTCCTCGGCCACGGTGAACACCGGCGGACGAGTATCGGTAAAGTCCGCATAGGTGATTTCGTCGTGATTACGACGACGACCCCGATTTTCACGTGGTGCATTCGATTCTGGCCGACTTATCTCCCGTAGCATACGGGCATTTTCAATAGTGGCGTGGACTAAAGCCGCCACGGCTTGACCAAAGACGGTGGTGCTTGTGGTGCACGAGGGACCTCACCCCTCTCTTGCGAATGACCGGACATCTGTTATAAACAAGATCGGATTTATTCACAAGCGGGGGTTTATTAAAATTGAAAGCAACAAAGTGCAAGCCCGGTCATACAAAGGTTCACTTATTTATTTTTTACAAGTCCGCCCATAGGCCGGACACCCCAAAGTTGACTATTTAACATATATTACATCTCTCTCTTTTTCGAGGAGAGCTCGGATGTCAGACCCTCATCTGGGGTCGGACTCATTTACTGCGGCCGGACTCATCCGCCTCGGATTTCTCGGTTGGGGTCGGGTACACTTCGGTGATTCCACCGATCCCAAATCATCGCGACTACTGCTTCTTTGGTACACCGGATTATGGAGATTATCGCGATGATGGACCTCCTCGTGTAATGCAGCGGTATATGCTTCAAGATCCTCCACCGAGCCTGCAACTCTTCAATAGCATCGTACCCATCATTTCTTTGGTTCCTTGTGGCTTCTAGTTCCGCTCAAGTTGCGCAATTTTCGCCGATACTCGTGGATGGACTTGATATCCTTACGCTCTTGTTCCTGCAGATTCTCTATCTCGGACTTCAGCTTGATGTTTTCAATTGTTGCCTTGCAATGATCTTTGGTAACGATAGCTAGCTCATGAGCCCAACTTCGCCTATCTTACGCCTTTTGGTTATCTTCTTCCCAAGCTGCGGCTCGCTAGGTCTGCCCAAAGATCGTGGCTACTGTGGCGCCATCCGGTGACGCGGTACTCCCTTTGGTCCGGTCATCTTACGGGCGATGCCGCTTAGTGCGTGCCATCCTGTAGTAAGTAAAGATAGAGTCTATAAGATAGGGAACCTTAGAGTCGGCAAGAAGGTTTGATTTTTACTTAGCCCAACCACTTTGTTTCGAGAATAAAATTTTAAACATGTGAATTAGATATGATGCATGATCGGACCTACGGATCGAGTAAAATCTTTTAAACTTAACATAGCATACTTTTTAGCAATATAGGGCAAAAGAAAAACACATGATACTCCGCTTAAGACCCTCTTTTTAAATAGCACCTATCAAGACTATAAGAAAGAATTAAGACGGAGCGAAGCAATTTGGACTAAATACCCATTTAACTTTTGGATCCAAAACATTTTGAAGTTTTTTGAAAAGTAACCTTGTGAGTATCTTTGTAAGTACCGCTCGATACCCTCGTGGCAGAACCTTTCTAAATTATATGGCCCACAAGCACCGACCTTGTCCCTAAGACCTCAGTCAACCATGCTTATACACCATATAAACTAGAATGTTCCGTCGGGTGGATCCCCCGATAAACCACAATCACTCGGGATCGATACTTACGGATACATCACAAATATTACAACGACTTTTCATATAAAATACCGAGTAGCGGAAGACTTACAATAACTTAATTTACAAATATTTTGTAAAACTTATACAAACAGTATCATTACAAAACGGCGGAAGTATCATTATATAACTTTATTACACTCACTCAACAAAAGGTGCCCCCGCCTGAGAGGCCACTCAATTCACTCTTCATCGGTCACCTCTTCAATAACCGTCATGCGGCAAGGGCCATAGCACGCTTGCCCATGCGGTTCACACGCAACGAGGGGTTGAACAAACCCCGAGTACAAAAAAGTACTCCGCAAGACTTACCCGACCAAAATTGGGGAGAAGACTCGGGGAATCTTTGGCTAAAAGGAATCAAGGTGAGGCTTTAGCAAGATCAACAGACTCTTTTTGTTAAAAAGACTAAGCCAGTCCTTAATGTATCACTCACTTGTCATCCATAACCGAATTCAAAACTTTCCTTCTCACCCTTTCATAATTACTACGATGTTGGTACTTGGATCACGGCTCCCATATCGTGGAGCACACGACGATTCGAATCGCTTTATATACCCAATTTGGGGCTTCTAGCCGCCACGATGTATGCAGGACCAACATCTTACATACATCAACTCACGCCCGGATTTCTCCCTACCCGAGCGGAGGTACAGTACGCCACCTCGCTACGGCCGCTCGGTCACTTCGGCGGTGCGCATCGTAGGATGGGCACACGCTACTTGTCCGTTCTAGTAAAAGATAGTCCAAGTGGAGTTTACCGCCATTAGCATGCGACTAGTACTATCCAATAACCTCATGATCCCCGCGCCCAACAACGAACGGTGCTTAACCGACACAAGTGGACGACACTACACCAGGGCAATAGCCCCTCCTGATGCAAGTCACTCCACCGGCGTCTCGATTTACTCATCATCATGTCCTTGGGCGTACCCCTGACCCGGCCAAGGTGAGAGGTAGGCGACAAGCAACATCAAGTTTTTGTAAACTTCCCCTCAGGGATCATTGTGATCACACCTTTGTAAACAGTTTATCAAAACCCTACACTAGTAGCAAGACTAAGCGCATACTAAGCATTTTGAAATCAAAACAGGTATCCAGGATAATATATCAAGGTATGGTAAATGCATCAAGTAGGGTAACACACAACTCCTACACCTAATGCAGTATCATCACATGAAATCATAAAAACTTTTTAAAATACAAGGCAGGGTTTGAATGCATCCGGGGCTTGCCTTGGGGCTCGATGAAGTGAGGCTCAGCTACCCAATCACCAGGAACAGATTCAACCTCTTCGGAAACAGGAGACGACTCGATGCCCTCCTCAGATTCGACAGCTACACGATAGAGAATGCATGATTACAATGCAGTGAATGAATGAACATGCGATAACGATGCATCAAACGTTAACCTATCTTGAGTACAACTTTCCTTCACGGTAACCTCACTCTAGGAAGGTATAACTAGCGTCGACGACGACGGACTATCGACACACAATCAACATGAAATGCCGAAGGTCATTAGGGTTAATGACCTAGGGTCATCACTCAATCCCAAAATCAAGCATCCTAATAGTGATTAGAGGTGATTACTAATTTATTGACCATTTTTACAGTCGTTGAAAGCCACTAATTATTTTGCTAAAGGGAAGATTAATTAAGCCCTAAGTAACTAAAGGATTAATTACTTAAACATTAATTAATAAAGGGGTTAATTAAGCATAATATAAAACTTAATCAAAACTTAACCAAACTTCATAATTAAGCTCATTACCATCTAATTAGCACACAAAACAATTTTCATGAATTTTGGAGTTATATTTTAATTATTAAAAATCATGGAAGTTGCATTTATTAATTAAAGGAGCAATTTTAATTATAGCTAAAACTTACTGAAAATCATAAGTTAGCATTTTTCATTGACAGAGCATATTACAAGGAGCACACACATATTTTTCTCATATTTTTATCTGCCCAAATAAAATTATAGCAAAAAGATGAAAACTGTGTCTTGGAAATTAAATTATAAAAGAAAAGCATTTTCCATCTTCTCCCGGGCTTACTGTGCGGCCCGAGCACAGTGCTGGGCCGGCCCACCTCAGTCTTGCTGGCGTCTCGCGCGGCCAGCGCCCTCTTCCTTCTCTCCCGCCCGACAGGCTGGGCCCGCCTTTGTCAGCGCGCCGCCTCCCTCTTCTCTTCTTCTTCCCGCGCCGGCACAGTACCACCGGCGACGACCGTCGACGTTTGTGCCAGCGGCGCGCCTTCCGACATAACCAACTCCACCGTAGGAATCCTCTTTCTTCACCGCACCCGATGTCTGTCACACGACCCCTTCTCCCCACCGGAGTGCGCACACAGGCGACTCCTGCGGTTCGCCGGCGCAGGGCGGACCACCGCTGAGCTCACCGGAGCTCCTCCGGCAACAATCACTACCTCAACCGACTCTACAACGCCTGGCGAACCTATCTAGCTATCAGACGAGCTCCACGGCTCACCGGAGTGGGTGCAGCGGCGGCCGAGACAGACGACGGCGCCCGGAGCTCGTCGGAGTGACCATGTACCGACCAAACCGACGCAAAACTCACGCAACCAACACCCCTACCAGCCGCAAGTGCTCACCGTGACTTCAAAACAACAGCGAGACGGGCTCAGGGACGGTCGGAGCAAGGTCGTCGGCGGTGACCGTGTCCGCGGTGGCGCGGGCTCGTCGGCAAAGTAGCGTCACAGCGGCTCCGGCGCTTAACTGCAGGAAACCGAGAGCCGACCTTAATCAGCGAGTCAAGGCAAAGCTAGCAAGGGGATTGGTTGAGCTCACGAGGCTCGGAGTAGCTCAGGTGACGAAGAAAGGCCTACGGCGGCGGCAGTGGACGGAGGTGAAGAAGACGATAGCGCCGGGGTGATTCCCGGCGACCTCACCGCGGCAATGGCCCGGAAAGTGCGCAAGGAAGAGGCGGACAGGTTTGCAAACGCAATTGGAGAGCAGTGGAGTGAGCAACGCGAATTGGACAGAGAGATGGACGGCGGTCGGTGGTGAACGGAATGAAGAAAAGGCGGCGATCGTTGGCCGTCGCTGGCTTTTATGGAGCAGAGGGGAGCTGGACAGGTGGATGGGGTCTTCACGTAGCCGGCGAGCTGGTTGGAGGCGCGGAAACGCGGGAACGGGCGAAACGGCCCACGGCGGCCGTCGGCCGACCGGCCGGCATGGCGGCCGAGCAGGTGGCATGCACCCCCCTCCGTGCAACACGTAGCGGGACACCTCATCCGGTTTATTTTCAAAATTAATCCAAAATTTTGAACTGTTCACAAAAAATCTTCCAAAATATCAATTGTGTAACTTTTTGTGCTCTACAACTTTTATTTAAGGTGTTTGATCAGATTCAGATTAGTTTTTGAATTTGAGATTCAAATTTGAAAAGGGAATAAAAACTAGCATTTGGGATTTCAAAATTACTTTTAAATTTTGAATAAAAGATGAAAATCTCCAAAAATAAAAGTTGTTCTATTTCTCAATGTCTACAACTTTCATTTAGGAAGTTTTTTCTGAAACCCAATAATTTTTGAATTGTAGTTTAAAACTCAAAAGGGGACAATTTGAAATTCAAATTACTTTTGAAATTAATCCAAATTTTATTCAAAAACTTGAAAAACTTTGTATACCAAAGTTGTAGAGCTCAAAGAGATGCACAAACTGTATTTTGGAATTTTTCCCAAATTTTGAATATTTTGAGGTGAACTTATGAAGGGGATAAAAACACTTTCAAAATCTCCCTTTTTGAAATGATTTTCAAATTGAATCTTTGGGCAAATAAATTATGATGATGTGGCACTTTTTAAACTCAACCAACAGTACACTTTCAAAGTACAAAGTTCATACTTTGAAATAGTGCTATTGGTTAGCAACTTTTATTTAGAAAATTAATTATAGTTAGCTTACCAAAATTGAAAGTGAAATTCAAAACCCCAACACTTAGCCTTCATGCTAGGGTTTGGGATTTGAATTCCAAATTCAAATTTGATTCTTTCTTTTGCACCATTTGCTTTTTAGAAAACTTGTTTGGTGTAGGAGTCGGGGTTAGACAAACACTTGCAAACACCGGGGTTGATTTTAGTTGATTGCTTTTATTGATAAAAGTAAACATGTGAGCAGGATTCAAAGTATAACCATAAGCACATGTAATACAAAAGGAGCTCAAACAACACCCTAGAATCGTAAACTCATTTTAATTGTTTGAATTAGGGTTTTCTAATCATGAATGCTCATGCAATGATGATGATGACATGGCAGGTTTTGCTTAACGTAACACCGGGGTGTTACAAAGGATTGCCAAGTACCATCCGTGTTTATGAGATTCACTAACCATTTGGCCAATAGACATCTATTTTGTAGGTGTAAATCTAATATGCCTAGACCCCCTTGGTCCTTAGGACGACATAATATGTCCCATCTAGCAAGTCTATATTTATGTCTCTCTGTCGATCCTTGCCAGAAAAACCTTGATCTGAAATGATCCAGGTTTTTAAGAACTCCTTTTGGAATCTCAAAAAATGACATCATAAACATCGGAAGACTGCTTAAGATAGAGTTAAGCAGAACAAGTCTCCCCACATAAGACAAGTATTTGGCTTTCCAGCAAGAGAGTTTTTACTCAAAACGTTCTTCTACTTTCCTCCACTCAGAATTAAAGAGCTGTCTATGATGCATTGGGATCCCTAAATATCTGAAAGGATAGATCCCTTCGTTTCTTCTCTCCTGTTGAACGTCCGACATGCTTGTTCTGGCTGAAAGTAGTCATGGTTGCCACCTCTCCTTTTTTTTACCACAAAAACTATTGCCCACCTCTTATTGAATTCCCATCGCATCATGGTTGCCTTTTGATTGTTTACCTATGCATTTTTTTTATCGGTTCCTTAATGCATTTTTGCTATTTAGGCTATAGTTCAATAAAAAACAACTGAGTTTTGTTCTATACATCAGTTAGCGTCAGAGTTAAACAATGATGTTGCTGCTAATTTTGTCTGAGCGTAGTCTCACAACTTGAGTCAATCTCATTTCAAGTAACTAATTTGTTTCTGGTAACCATTCTTCTAAGCTTCCTGCGAGACTATTTACCATTGGCATTTACATATCATCAACATGTTTTCCCCTTCAGTAAGTTGGCCGCACAGCTAATTTATCTGTGCTATACTAACTCCCAACAACATATGATACACCTGAACAATAATAAATCCCACAAATTTACCAGGTAGTCAATTAATCATCGATGCATGTTAGTTTATCCAAACATTGTATGTTTTGACTGCCAGAGGTGGCGTGGTGATTTGTGGATTTCTTGGGCCTTATTTATGGTGTACTAAGTATCAAATATCAAACACACGGTACGCTGTTCGTGACTTCGTGTATCACCGCCACAGTAGAACCAAATAACCAATGTGCTTTTAACTGCTTATATGAACGAAGCAGACATAAATTGTACGAGTTTGACATGTGTCTTTCAACGTAAACATGTTTGTTTTTTTTTTGCATATTCATGGTCAATATAGAAGGATTTTTTTTGATCGGGTCAATAGAAGGATTTGATTGGTGCTCCACCGTATACTATGTTTGACCGTAACGCAAAACCCGTTCCGTTTCCGTCGTTGCCTCATGACCGTATCCATAATCCCGTTGCTCCCGTCTCGACTCGTCACGTCGCACACTCTCCTCGTAGCGCCCGTCTCGACCCGTCTAGTCCCACTCCCACCCCGGCCCATCACGGAAAAGTGGGCCCAACCTCGCAGCCCCGCCGAGATTTGACCGCTGTCCTTGTTCCGCTGCGGGGCCCGGTTTCACCCTTCCCCCGCTCCCGGACCTCACCAACCCCGCATCCAATCCACCTCTGCGGCCCACTCGAGCGCCCGACGCGTCCGCCCGCTCCCCTGGACCGCGCCCACCGTGCTCCGGTCCACGCCCACGTTTGTCACATTCGCGCGCGTCTGAGGGCGGTCCACAGACCCAAGTCCAGGCGACGCCACCGACGACCTCTCCGTGCGCCGACCTCGCCGTACCGCGACGGAGATGCAACCGAGGCTTTCGGCGCCGAATCTCCCGTCCACCACCAGCCCGAACGATCCCTGGCCGTCCGTGCGGGCAGCCGACGGCCGGATGGGGCTCCAGCGCGGCACGTGGCGGGGGAGCAGCGGCAGCCACCCCGGACCCCACCGCGACGCGAGCGGCCAGCACCGCGCACCGGCACGGCACCCCGGGGCTGTTTGAATCCCGCGCGGGCCCCACCAGCAGTAAATACTCCTGCATAAATCCCGGACCACTCCGCGCCCATACACTTGTGACACCCTCTCCATGACAATGGGCCCCACAGGACAAAGTTGCCCACCTGTCGGTGGGTCATTTAAGACAGCGGACCCGACGAAGCAGGACGTGGTGCCCGAGGAATAAGACAAGTTAACTCCACCTCACCACCGCCAGTACTCCCTCCGTCCCACTGAGAACGTCGCCCGGGAAACGTGTCTGTGAGGGGGACACGGTTTTCCAACGACAAACTCCATGGGACGGAGGGAGTAAACTGCAAGTCCTCCCATCCTTGCTTTGTCGCCCTCTTCTCTCTCTCTTTCTCTCTCTACTCCCATCTCTCACTGCCGTTCCCCAAACCCAAAGCAGACTCGGCTTCTCTTCTCTGGGGAGGCGGGCGGCCGCCGGCGTCGACCTGCGCGAGGGAAGGAGAGGGCAGGCCGTTGGATCCCGCTGGATTCGATTCGATTCGATTAGGACGGGATCACCGCGGGCAGGTAAATACTGCTCATTAATTGCTTTCCTTGCTCGCGTCGATCCGGCTTCTGAATCGCGAGATTGCTCCCAGTTCTAGCCGGATTGGACAACCGATTTCTTTCCAAGGAGAGGTACTTCGATTCTTGGAGCTGGTTTCTCCTCCTCCTTTCCATTTTCATGCTTTCCTTGTTTGTTTGATGGTTTCTTGATCTCGTTTCTCCAAGTTATGGAGTATATATCTCTGGCCCCCCGTCTTGCTGAATCTAAGTCCTCGCCGTCGTTGCAGATGCGCTGAGCTCTTGCCGTGCGCAGTGAGCGATGGGCGACCTTGCTGATCTCGCGGGTGCGGCCGAGGCGGCGCGTTCGCATCTCGCCGGCGGCGGCCAGCGGGACAGGCTGGCGGCGCTGCTGGAGCTCGCGGCGGCCGACGACGCCGCGGGGTTCCGCGAGGCGCTCGCGGGGGAGGCGGCCAGGGCGACGCGGCGGCGGAGCTGGCGGACGGAGTGGGGCTGTGGTACGGCCGAAGCAAGGCGTACGAGCCGCGCACGCCGCTGATGGTCGCGGCGACTTACGGCAGCGTGGAGGTGGTGTCGCTGCTGCTCGGCCTGGGATGCGTCGACGTCAACCGGCGCCCCGGCGTCGACGGCGCCACCCCGCTGCACTGCGCTGCCTCCGGCGGCTCGCGGAACGCCGTGGCGGTCGTCAAGCTGCTCCTGGCTGCCGGCGCCGACCCGGTAACCCCCGACTCCGCCGGTCGCTTGCCTGCCGACGTCATCTTGTCTCCTCCTGCTTCGCCTGACGCCTTGGGCGATCTGGAGATGCTCCTTGGCCGCCGCCGAGGGCTCGCTGTGGCAACCTCGCTACCATCGCGCTCGTCGTCCCCGCCGCTCTCGTCCTCGCCGGATGAGGGCAACAGGTCGCCATCCTCGCGGTCGTCTTCGTTGTCTCCGATTACCGTGGACCGGGCCAAGAAGGAGTACCCGGTGGATCCGACGCTGCCCGACATCAAGAGCAGCGTGTATGCTTCTGACGAGTTCCGCATGTTCGCGTTCAAGGTGCGGCCTTGCTCCAGGGCCTACTCGCATGACTGGACAGAGTGTCCTTTCGTGCACCCTGGCGAGAACGCCCGCCGCCGGGACCCCCGCAAGCACCCATACACGGCCGTGCCCTGCCCCAACTTCCGCCGACCTGGTGGCTGCCCCAGCGGTGATAGCTGCGAGTTCTCCCATGGTGTTTTCGAGAGCTGGCTCCACCCGTCGCAGTACCGCACAAGGCTCTGCAAGGAGGGCGCAGCTTGTGCCCGCCGCATCTGCTTCTTCGCCCATGATGAAGACGAGCTCCGCCATGTGCCTCACAATAGTGGCGCAGGTCTGCTTTCTCCCCGTGCCTCTTCATCCATTGACATGACTGCTGCAGCTGCTGCCCTTGGACTTCTACCTGGATCTCCTACCAGGCACTTTGCGCCACCACCTCTGTCACCATCTGCCGCCAACAATGGTGGAGGTTCTGCTGCTCATTGGCTCCAAGGTAGCAGGCTCCGATCTTCTTTCAATGCAAGGGATGCACAGGTTGATGACCTTGGTGCGCTCCTGGAATGGGAGTCACAATACCTTGGGGCGCTCAGCCTCCCACAAAGCAGCCGATCCCAGCCCCGCCTTTCTACTGGTTTGAGTATTCGTCCAACAGCAATTGCTCCATCCAACCTTGAAGAGATGTATTCTTCAGATATGGCTATGTCGCCAAGGTTCACCAATGACCAAGGTCACTCGGTCTACTCACCAGCGCACAAATCAGCCCTCCTAAACAAGTTTCATCAGCAGCAAAAGGGCCTTTTGTCGCCTGTCAATACCAACAGGATATACTCACCTAGGGGTCTTGATCCATCAATTCTCCATTCTCCATTTGGTGGCATGTCTCCTCGGTCCCCTCGGACTATGGAGCCAACATCTCCCCTAAGTGTCCGTGTTGGAGCTACTGTTACACAGCGTGATATGTTGGATCAGTTCTCATCCCTGAATAAGCATCAAGTGCCATCTGTGGGATCGCCACGGAATCTGAATGCCTCATGGGGCAACATTGGCACCCCAAAGAGTAATAAGGTCGACTGGGGTGTTGATGATGACGAACTAGTCCGCTTGAGGCACCCTGTGCAACCTGGAAATACACAAGAGGAGCCAGATGTGTCTTGGGTGCAGTCACTGGTGAACCATGCTGAGCTGAATGGCAAGAGGGGTGAAATGGCAGGCATGGCTTCTCGATCTATTAATAGGCCTGACCTGAGCAGTCAGGGTGACTCACTGGATCAGAGTGTTCTTGCTTCTTGGCTTGAGCAGCAGATGCACTTGGAGCCGAAGTAACAAACTGTCAAAGAGGCCTTTTGCTCTCAAGGTGGATGAATCCATCTTTTTGCCGGGTTAGTTTCCGAGAAGAATAGTTATTTGTCTAGTAAATAATAATATTCTTTTTCATTCTTGAAATTTTTGCTCGCAAAGTCAGAGATGGTGGTCTTCAGGAAAGCATTTGCTCACAGATTGGTTGCTGAAAGCAGCTGCCAAGAATTGGTAAACAGCCTCGTTACCTTGGAGGTCCTAACTAGTATTCTTTTGATTAGTTCAGATGAGGTAAAAATTCATATGGTCCACCGTGAGAGTCAATAGTAATTGTGTTAATCTCTTGTAACAAGAGAGGTTATAGATTTTTTTTCCATTTATCAATGAACAATTTCATGAATACATTGATAATTCCAGTTTATTTTTCTTCTGAATACATTTGTAACTATGTTTTTACATTTTATTTTCTACCATGGAAATTTTGTACCTGTGTCAATTATATCATCATAAAGTCCCAACTTTGGACACAATTCTTGTTCAGGACTCTTGGACACAAATTGCCCCAAGTGTATATGAAATTATTGGCACCACAACAGTACCCAGTGACGCCCTTATCTTCTGTTGTAATGATTTTTATGAAAGAAACTCGCATTTCATGAGCATTTTTGTGGTTCCAGATTGTATAAGTAATTCCTATTTTGCATAAAAAAAATCATGGGTCGGTACAACCAATATCTGGTATAATGATTTTATTAAAGAAACTTGCATGTCATAAACTTTGTGTGGAAATTGAAATGTTCAGATTGTATAAGTTCTTATTCTGCGTTAAAAAATTTCATGGGTCGTTACAACCGATATCTGGTAGTTCCAAACTAGCAGATTATCATTGACTAGATATCTTAAGAATTGGTAGGAAAATTGGGATATTGACTAGATGTCGTCAGAATTGGTAGGAAAATTGGGATATGGTTCAGCTTGTTTTTGGGTGAGGTACCGAGGTGAGGTGAATGACATGATCTGTTCTTCGCTTAGCAAAAGATTGGTCAAGACAAAAGGGCAGCCGCCATCCTAACAGAAAGGTGTTCTCGACTTCGGTCAAAAGAAGCGCACCGTTTTGTTCCGTACAGTAGCTAGTTCGTTCAACTGTCACGTGACACCCGTGTCAGCAAATTCCAGATCGAGGATTTGCTACGATCAGCAATGCAGTTTACCGCAATTTGATAACATGCTGATCCAGTGCATCTACATTAATCTATTCACATATACAGATATGCTAGTACAAGCACATGTGATGTGCCGTTGATCCGAACACGATCTAGTGGAAACAAATCTAGGGGCCAATGAAATGGAAATGGAACTGCATACACAGCTCACAGCTCAGTCGTTTTTGTACTGTAAACGGCCAATGGATATGCTGCAAATTTCCAGCACCCGTTTTTACTAGTTATGGAGGAGTATCTAGCTAAAGCTAAAACATACTTTCCAGATTTAGCCTTTCAGGAGCAATCAAAAAACAAACAAACTGGGCGACCCCTGGCAAGTTTCAGATACCGATACACCAGCCTCCCCCGTCTCAGTTGGATTTGCAGCTTCAGCTTCATGTGATTCTTCAGGTTGGTTGGTCGAAACTATTTACGACGTATTTCTTCCGTTCTAAATTATAAGTCATTTTAATCTTTTTTTATTCATATCTAGATACATAGCAAAAATAGATGTATCAAAAAAGTCAAGACGATTTATAATTTGGAACATAGAGAGTACTAGTAGTTTGCTGTCACAAACATAAACAACATAGATTGATTTTCCTTGAAACCATGATTTTCTGAAGTCCTTAAGCACAATTGCAATTATGAGGCTGTGAGACTAGGGACGAATGAATCTTTATTTAGCGCTCGGGGCTGCTTAGTTTCCACTTTTAAGAGTATAGTTTTCTTGCATAACTAATTATTTTTTTCCTTTTCTTCACTTTCAATTTTTTTTCCTTTTCTTCCATGAATATATCTCCTTTCGTGCATGTCAGCTTCTCAATCTCTCTCTTTCCTTAAATTCTTACAAATATCTCTAGTTAGATTATCCTCTTGATTAGATTTCTTACATAGCTGATGGGCTTCATTCGCTGCTAACCTTAACAGCGAATATGCGTTTCATGATTCATGTTGAGGGTACTACTACTTTGGCCCCTATAAAATATTTAGAGTAGCTAATTTTTTCAACTGTAAATCATGAAACGCACATTCCCTGACCTGTCCATGATTCCGTCGGCTTAATCAGAATAGTTGCAAGCCAGAATATCGCACGATGAATCGGTAGATTCATATGGAGGTACAGAATACAAACTTATATAGGCAAGGACAATTAGGATTGGTTTATAGAAGCAATCACCACCATCCAACGTCCTTGAGATTAACCAATCCAGATTAATAATCAATCCTAAATTGATGCGCATGGGCTGAAATCAGCCGTGCTCATGACATAGAATAGCTCATGGGCCTAGGCCATACTAAGGCATATCTAACTGTTTAACACCCACCGTACTCTGAGCATCGATGTAATAATGTTGAAGCCAGAAGTAGACTTCCACGTAATCGAACAATCAGCACAATCATCATTAGAGTTGGCCGCACTGGATGATGTCTGAATCAGTAGACTAAGATGCAAAATCTCATGAATGTAGTGAAGAATCTGATCGAGAGCAGCAAGATGAGGCTCTCTAGGGTCATGCCTATGAAGAGAGACCAATTCCCACTTATCACTTCCTTGGGACTTGGGAGGGTGAGAAATGGATGGAACTTATGCTTTTAACAAAAGGATAAATGTATCACCATTATCCATATTAACTTATCATATAATCTTCGACTCAAACACACACGTCAAACAGGGGATATGAATTCCCTCTTCAACTCTCCTTATTGCCCTCCACCAACCAAATGAAAAATTGGTGCTAAAAGTCAAATTCACACCTTAATTCCTTCCACCAACTCCCGCCACTAATTCCTATTCCTATACCCCTTCCCATTAGTTGCCAAACACAATGGACTGTAATCAGCCGTGCCCATGACACAACAGGGCCAACAAGCCTAACCCGGAATAAGATCTATATATAACTATCTAAAAAAAAGGGAATTTCTAAGCAAAAATTTGTAAATGGATCAGGCATGTTATTATCATTTTGGTCAATGCAGTATTTGTTGTTCGAGCCATTCAGAATAAATTTCGAAGACAGCCTTTTTGGGGATAACTTTTATTTTCGGAGTTGAACATTCAAGAACTTATTTTGGTGTAAGCACAACCAAAATTGAATACAAATTAAATGCCATGTTCACTTTTTTCGCCCCAGCAGTCAGGATTTGTGTGCAATCAAGTGTTGTCAGGCAATTTTTTCACAAGCTCGTCATGGAAACAATTTCGAAGGCGCCTTAGTCTCTAGAAAGTTTCCTCAGAGACCCTCCATTTTCGATTTGCCCAGAAGTTGCATCTTCATCGTCAAATATAGGGCACAGTTCAAGGCATTTCAGATTTTCAGCCCTGAAGGCTGAAGTACAGACAGAACATGGATTCCGATAAACAATTAATGCCCCTCGAAACACAGAACAAGAACGAATTTGCAGGTAATGCCTCTCCAAGCAAAATTTGCTGGTAACCAAACGTACAAACAATAACATCATAGGAATGAAATTTTAACTGCAGTTGTTCGAATGCTATTGTACCAGCTGGTCCTATGATAAGAAATACACAGGACATCAATATGAACAAAACACAAAACATACCCTCTACAACTGTAAGTAGCTATTTCAAAATATCACCCTTCTTGATGCCTGGACCTTATGTAGTAAGCACCTATCTGAACAGATTCAGATCAGAGTGAATGAAAGCAGTGTGGGATATGAATGGGACATCAGGATACATTCCACAAAGAGCACACCGCAAACACTCGAGCACTGTGAAGATCTGTATGAATGCGATAGACATCCAGAAGTACTGCATTGCCTTCCCCTGATAAACGATGCTTGGCATCCAGGTACACATGGTGGCCACTGCTTGGGAGCCAGTGTCCAGAAGGATTGCTAGGATCACATGGAACCTCAGAAAGTGCGGCGACCACTTCCGCCTCACAACAAAGAAGTACACTGTCATAAATATCACCAGAAAGAGCCACCCAGGACACAAAGTCATGGTATCGATGAAGGTGTACAACAGCGAAAAACCCCTGCAAGTAAGTGTGCAGCTGGTAGATCACATCAGCGTAAGACCACATGTTGTGCAGTGGCAGCAAGCACGGCACACAAGCTAGAGTTCTCCACCACCATCTGGGTTTGGATGTCAGCTCAGGGTAGCTGAAAGATGCCAGTGGGGATGCCCCGACAACTAACGGACCTTGGATGCTGATTGTGCTGTCTTGGTAGTGATGGGATGCCCCTGACAGAATTCTCCCTTGGGAACGATGTAGGCATGCCATGATGAATGGAATCAGTAACAACTGAAAAACGCAAACAATGATGAAAATGGAATCCATTATAGTGACTAGGGACAATAATAAAAGAATGTGACAATGGAACATATATGGCCATTAAAGAAATCAGTATACAACACTTGCAAAATGATTTCATTTCCAATGTCATTGTAAACATAAAAAAAGGTATCGAGATAACTAAGCCAAAGCTCGAACTCCATATCATGTTGATAATATACTGTCTGGACTCTCGAACTTTGAACAATTCAAATTCATAGTGTTCTGATTGTATTTTTGTTTATTGCTTTGCAGTGTCTCAAACATGTACCAACTGCCAACTAAACACTATATTGCTTTTTCAGCAAACCTATATCAGAAAATGGGTCCTCAACAAGTAATCGCAGGAATAAAGATCCTAAAACTGCAAAAAGTTTTATTTTTTCATGAAACACAAAATATTGAACCGGCAGGTAGAGCCCAGGAAATCAGCAATACCAGATATTATAGCATCTAACAAAGGGCTATAAGTATATGATGACACTTAGGAAACAAAATATTTGCCAGAAATAACATATAATGACAAGGTGAAATGAATATGCCAGCACACTGCACACACACAAAAGAATTGATAGCACTAGCCACCTTCTGGAGAAGCACGGGATTGGTTTAGCTGGGCTAACTCTGAAGGCTCTAAATCATAATAGTTATATTTCAGTTATCCTATTCTGGAAATTCAATGGACCATTATGTTATTATCCCATGTCCTGCATACTTACCCATATTATAGAGTGGGAAGAGAGAATTATGAAGCTGATCTTTACAGACTTTGCTAAGACATAATTAACACAGGTGGTTTTACATGCTAAAATTGCTTGCAGAAAAGAATAACTTAATATAGTTCTAGTCACTATAATAATAATAACACTGTTTGAGCAGAAGCAACATGCATGAATGAAGTGGATTAGTTTAAGACAGTATTTTGCTTCAAGGCATAGAGTGATCTATGTTTAAAGGGAGGTCTTTGGGTAGCAGAAGAAACATTCTGTTCATAATAACAGAACCAGCTTCATGATGTTTTGTCTAGAACTAGAACTATCAATAAAAAAAGTTTAATAAAAAACATACAAAGGCAGAAAATCAAGAAAACAATGTTTGCAATGGCAATAAAGGAGTACGTGTGTCGAAATTGAAGTGAACCAAAAGAAAGCATATTTGCTGTCTTCATACCACGTAGAGCTCTTGCAGGAAAATGATTCGTTTTAAAATGAAGCTGGGTGCTCCTAAGACTTGGCGATCTACCAGGAAAAGCTAGCAGCTGAGCATTTCCAACAGATACTCCCTGACATAGAACCATTTTGCATGAACTCGGCCTTATGCAGTTATCTGCGCATACAAGTAAATGAACTGAGTCTTTGGTTTGACACTGAAATCATGTAGCGATACACAGCACAGATTAAGTTACTTATTAGTTAAATTCGACACAAGCATATTGAAACTGTTTGGACAGCAAGCTGAAGCCATAGACATAACAGAGAATTATGGAAAGACATCAAACAGACCAAAGGCTGACTTAATCTGGGTAATAGAAATCATCGAGGAGCATATGGTTGGGAGAGGATAGAGAGAGGCGCAGGTGCCGTCCGTGAGTACCTGGAAATCGTGGTGACCAGATGCGGCGGGACGGGCCTGGAGGGCTAGGAAAAGGACGGACGGCGGCCGATCCGTGCCGCAGCTCGCTCCGCTGGACCGGACTCCGGAGGAGCAGACGGAGCGGGCAAGCGACGCCCCCAACTCGGAGAACACCGGGGATGGGGACTTGGGGAGGCCGCGCCGCCGGGGCGTGGAAGAGATAGGGTTAATCAGCCCCTGACAGGTATCTGGAATTCACGCTCGATTACAACACGGACCTCTGCTCGCGCTGGGCTCGAACAAAACAAGGAGGCCCTAGGAAAATCTAGGCCCATTTGCATTCGGCCTGCTTTGCCTTTGCTACCGAATAGAAACAGGTTAACTTTTTTGTTCCCAGCAAATTACCGTCGCCATTTGATGTGTGTAAATTGCCATAAATTAGGGTAATTCTAAGGTGATCTTGTGACAGCTTCTTGTTAGTTCTGGCACGGACAAAGCCTTCCGGGACCATTAATCGCACCGTCAAGTCTTTATGCTTCTGCAAGCAACGTTTGATTGGTCCCATCCTGTATCATGCAGGACACGTTGAAGACATAAGAGGTCTGATGACGTCAATCAACTAACATTATTGTGCCATGGCCTGCATCTTCTATTCCTGTTGAGCTTTGGTTTCACCATGAATTCATGATTCACTGCAGGGTATTCAATCCCCGCCACTGAAATGCTCAGGCTCAGCTGACTTCTTGTGGCCTGTGGGAGAGAGTTTTGGTTTGTTGTTGTTGGGTTCGGCAGGCTTGGCGTGCCGGTGCATGACGTCGTAAAGATTAGACTGATGATGGTATGGCTATGCTTATACGTCTCAACCTAAGCATCTACTCGAATAGCTGTATGTAGGCATTTAATTCAGTCTGGGCAGTCAGTGACAGACATTGTAGGGCGATTATCAGAACATTAAATGGAAATGAAGCTTGTACATGAAGTAATGTGATAATAATTAATCATGGGCCGACGGCCTTAATGCCTTGCTGATTGATGCTGCTAATGAAAAGCTGTCATCGGAGCGAGTTGGGCAACCAGCGAGTGAGCAACAGCACTAGCATTTCCATGGAACTTGGCTTGGAAGCTAGGCGAGCCATCGATATGGGGTCGGGATCAGCACGTGCACGTCTCTCTCTATCTTCTCGTCAAGCCAGAGTACTACTGTACCAGCCGCCGCAAAGACTACTACTCCCCTTTCATTGAGCTCCTGCTGCCTGTACCATACTGACGTCGCCCCTGTCGATGTGTCCCTTAACCACCATTTAAATCCTTTGACAAAAGCGTCACCGGGCCAACCCCGCGTCCGCACGAATCCCAGCAGATCACACAGGAACCGCACGTACAAGCAGACGGCGTACGTGCGTGTGCGGCGTCAACCACTCAACCGGGCACGCACGAGAAGTCAAGCCAAGAGGACGGACGGACACCAAAGGGCAACGGAATGGCCTCCTCCGCCGCGGCGGCACTGCACCTAATCCGCATCTGTTTCTCGCCGAAGAGCTAGGGAGGAGTTCGTGGACCTCAGCTGCAGGGCGGCCGCGGCAGCGGCAAAGCCGGCAACGAACGCCCTCTCGGTCAGGTCGCTGGTGGTGCCTCGGCGAGGCAACCAGGCAACTCGCTCGGTCCCGGACAGCTACGTGCACGGTGCACCGGCCGATTTTTCAGGTGTGTTTACGTTTCGCTTTGTTTAGGGTCGTCAGAGGGCTGTTGTTGACCGGTTCACTAGTCCAACTTTAATTTGTGTGTTCAAACGTAGTAGCTTGTCACGTCTGAACAAAACCACCTGTTCCATCGTCTGGATGCCAACTTGCCAATGCCCTCTTTTTTTAGGCTGGAAAACACCACGCACAAGTTTGGCGCTACACTCACAATGACCATACAAGATACAAAGATTTCTGAAAACTGGCAATGAGAGACGTGGTCAAGCTGCTGACTTTGGAGTGAAGCACCTTCATGGCTTCATCCGTTTAGTTGACGCGTAAATTGAATTCCTCCACCCAGGTTAAAACAACCGCTATCGGGCACCACATGCGTGAACTCATCATCAGGATATTAAGAACAACAAACAAATGAATAGACCCACAAGTTAAGAAATGCGTACAACCTCCTAATCCTTTTCCCCTCTTTCTCTTGTACAGTACACTTTGCCCTAAGGCGTGGAAATGAGTGAGGCATGGATCATGCAGTCTAAATACAATCATAGCATCATCAACAATCCCCCTAATTCTTCAAACAGGCGGCGAGCGAAGAATATAAAGCAATAGAACATCAGGATGAGCAGAAGAGCTGTCATCAGACAACCAGAAAAATCTACACAAGGTTTCCATCTGTAATTCACAACTTGCCTACGGGTGTTATCGGCTACCGCGTACTCGTCATCTGCAACGATCCATCCTTTTGCAGCTTAAGGCTCAGGCTGGTGAACCGCTCTCTCGAATACTGTCTCGATGCTTTCCTCCAGTCTGTTCCGGCCTTCATCATCGCCGCAAACTCATCATAGCTTATCTTGCCATCCTGAGGAATAAGATAAAAAAACAGTTTGAGATACTCAGTATCGCAGAGTTCAGCCTTTTAATCATTACACAAAATGAGCTAAAAAAGAAATGAGAAAGAAGCTAGCATCCATTTAAAACTAATTAACCAAGAAGTACAAACCTTATCAGTGTCTACATCACGGATAATGGCATTAATAACCTCTTCATGATTTTGCCCAAGATCATCAGCTAATGACTCACGGAGTTCATCAATTTCAATATAACCACTCTGGTTCCGGTCAAAGTATGCAAATGCCTTATGCAGATGCTCATCATTTCCAATCTTTCTTAGATGAACAGATAATGTAACAAATTCTCCATAATCCAAGGACCCATTTCCATCAGCATCCGCCTGCACAACATGCACAAACACATCAGCTTCGTGACAGAATGCTCAATTAAAATGAAAAAGAAAAACATTAAACCGGGTTGATAAAATACTATTCAAAGGTGTTTGACATAAACCAAAAACTCCAGTCCAATATTAAAGAGGTGCAAACTAAGTTTCTGCTGTGGAGGAAAAGAATGTCAACTCACAGCTTCCATTAGTATTTGGACATCTGCATCAGGAATTTGGTGACCAAACTTATGCAGACCAAGCTTCAGCTCATCGAAACTAAGCATTTGATCCTTGTTAAGATCCATCTTCTCAAACATATCCTTTATGTCAGCAGCCTCTTCTACCGAAAGATGCTCAGCTATGACCTGCATTCAAAGATGTGAGCGATTCCAGAGCAAGTATGACTAAAGGGGTATCACATTTGGGGTGAAGTCAGACTGAAATGTACCCTAAGTGCATGCTTCTTGAACTTGTTCATGACAGAGAATTGTTGGAGTCTGGCCTTAACAGTTTCACCCAAATTGACATTTGGAGCCTTCTTAATGTTCTGTAACCATGGGTGATCTGGAGGGAGACACAAGGTTATCAGACAAATATATAGGGGAGAACACTTACGAAATAATATAGCATTATCTTCCATCAATGCTAACAAGGTTCAGCAATCTAGGGTTGTAATTCTCACTGGTTTAAGATTGAAAAAAAAAGACCAAAACACAATAAAGTCATATAGTGCGAGAATGATTATTACCAAGCACTTGCTGAGCTGTCAATCGTCGTTTTGGATCGGATTGAGCATTCCTCTGACAAGGTCTTTGGCGTTATCAGACACCCTTGGCCATGGATCCCTTTTTGAAATCAATGACAGATCGGATAATTGCCTGAGCAACACCCTGTTCCGTTTCTGCATTGTAACATTGAAACACAAAAATGTCAAAAACATTTAACAACAGAAAACTAAGATGTGTTTTTATCTTCTACAGCCCCATCACCCAATCACCACACCCAAATTCAAGGTCAAGGAAAAAAAAAAGAGTATCCATTCCACAGTATGCCATAATGAGCATTTGAATCCACGAGAAATTAGAATGTATTCTTTTTTGTAATTCTCAACAGTATAAACTGCTATTGTATACAGATGTATCACAGCTGTCCAGCATTGCAGAGCCAAAACTAACCTGCCCAGAATGGAGGGACACCACAAAGAAGAATGTACAGAATCACTCCAGCGCTCCAAACATCAACCTCTGGGCCATAGTTTCTCTTTAGCACCTCCGGAGCCATGTAATAAGGACTTCCAACAATCTCAGTAAAGCGTTCACCTACACAAATTCAAACTCGGTACTTCAGCATATGCCATGAAACCAAGAAGCAAAAGAGATAAGACAGACCACCAGAGTCCAGTGATCATATTGTCAACAAGATGACATCATCGATAATGACTGATGAAGCAAAACGACAAATAGATAAAGGAACATAAACTGCACCTGGCGTGAAAAATACAGACAGGCCAAAATCAATGGCCTTAAGGGCCGCTGATTCTTTCTTGTTCGCAAACAAGAAATTTTCTGGTTTGAGATCCCTGTGCATCACTCCATGCTTATGGCACATCTGACATTGTACAAGACATAACAGATGAACAAGTTAACTCATCGTTCAGATTATAAAGGGGTTCAAAACTGATGAAGAAATGAAATTACAAACAATCTAATTACAAGATGATTAGCCATGGAATGAAAGTCTAAGGTAGTAGTCAGACTGAACACAGGTAACATTTATTTAGTACATAACCTATCGAATCAACTATTGAGAAAGTAATCATATTAGTGACCGGAAACTGACCCCACGCGAAAGTAACAGAAAAACGTAAAACTAAATTCATTTGTAATTTTGCTGTCGAATAGTAAGTAATGATCCTACTATGTGTCGAAACAAAATCTCACCTGCACGACCTCGACGATAGTGCGTGTGACCAAGGCGGCAGCGCGCTCAGTGTAGTGTCCCCGCGCCACGATGCGGTCGAAGAGCTCCCCGCCCTCGCAGAGCTCCATGACGAGGTGCACGGCATTGTCGTCCTCGTAGGTGTCCCTGAGCGTGACGACGTTGGGGTGCTTGGGGAGGTGGCGCATGATCTCCACCTCCCGGCGCACGTCCTCGATGTCGACGGGGGTGCGGAGTTTCTTCTTGGAGATGGACTTGCAGGCGAGCGCCTCCCCCGAGGCGCGGTCCGTGCAGAGGTAGGTGACCCCGAACTCGCCGCGCCCGAGCTCGGCGCCGAGCTCGTACCGCGCCGCGATGTCCCGCCCCGTGGGCTCCCGCAGCACCACCAGCCTGGGCGCGCTCGCCGGCGCCGCGCGGTTGTACTCGATCGAGAAGGGGTTGGGCTTCTTGCCCTTCTTCTGCTTCGGCTCCTTGGGCTTCTTGCCGCCGCCGCCGCTGCCGGCGTCGACGGCGCCGTTCGGCGTCATGCAGCAGTTGCCCATCCCCGGCCGCCGCGGAGGAGATCCGGCAGCCCCGAAGAAGGCGAATCAAGGAACCGCACGGCCCGCGGAGATCTGTGGGGGAAGGGAGAAGGATGGGGATGGGGAGAGCGGCCGAGGAACGAACAGCGCGTGCGCGTGCGCGTTTGGTGTGCGCGTTGTAGGGAAGCGGAGGCGGCGAGCGAGGCGAGGCGAGGCGAGAGGGGTTAAATCGCGCGAGGGGATTCGGTGTAGACGGGGTCAGCCGTGGCGGCGTCTGGCCCCCGTGTGGGAACCCGCCAGTGGTAAAGCCAAGCCCAGCAGCGACGGGGCCGCGGAGGGGAAGAGGAAGGTAGAAGACGAGCGGAGAAGGGAGGTGGTGGTCAAACACGACCTCGCTCACGCCTTTCCTCCTTTTCCGTCTCCTCGTCTTTATTTTCTTTTCTCTTCTCGCTTTCATTTTATTTATTTATACTCCTTTCAATCCTAAAATATAACTGTGTATAATCGAGTAATCAAACTTTCGTAAATCTAACTAAGAGTATCTAAATTAGTATTAATATTTATATCGCTATATAAATAAGTTTATTATAAAAATATATATCACGCTCAATCTAATAATACTATACATCATAAATATTAGTATGTTTTTTTACAAATTTTATTAAATTTAAAAAGTTTGATACCTCATAAAGCAAGATGTGTGTTTATTTTAGAAAGGAGGGACTATATATAACCTCATTTTATTTTGTTTTTGAAATTCAGATCGGATTTTGTTTTTTTTTTCAACGAATTATGTTATTTCTGCTGGTGGCTTTATAATTAATGATGGCCTTACGGGGAGAAGAAGAAGGAGACTTTGTTGGGAGAGTGAAGAGGACTGGACGAAAAAAGAGGTTAGGTGACGAGATTTAAAATGACATTTGCGCAGGATTCGTGCAATCTTGGCCGCCTAATCATAGCGGACAGGTCACGTTTTGATGGTTGCAAAAGCGTAGCGCGATACAGTAGTGTTTAAGCGGCGCGCGGAATTCCAGGTTCAAGTGGAGGCGTTGCTGTTCCAACGAAGAACGTGTGGAGGAATTGAATTGCCAAAGGAGGAGTGTCTCCTGAGCATTTTATTGTCAAGTCAAATAAAAATGCGTCCATCTGATGGAAAATTTCGTCACTTGTTCCAGCCCAAAGCAAAGCTCATGTTTTTTCCCATTGCCATTCGATATGCCTTAACAACTTTTCATCACTGTCACCGTGTTCCTTTTTGAGTAAACCCCAACTTAATGGTACCTTGTCCATTAGGCACCCGTTCATCGGCCATAACGCGATTTGAACGCCGCCTCGTCCTTCTCATCATCATCATGTACCACGGGCGATTCCCTTCCAACTCCTCCTGCCCGCCCGTGACAGCAGCAGTGTGCGTGGCGTGGTACTGCTCCCCTCCCGTTCCGCTGTAAGCGACCCATTCGTCAGCACCTGCTCGAGGTCGCACGCACGCTCGCGGAGGAGTAGGGATCGGCGATCACGGGTCGGCGTCGACGGGAACCGGGCATTGATGTCCCCGCGTCTCGTCGGCCGTCGCGAGCGGGACTGCCTGCTTGCTGCCGATGGAGCGAGAACCACCGGGAAAGCGACGCCACCGGCCGCCCTTTCACACTTCGCCGTCCCGTGCCCGTGAGCCGGCGCATCGTGTCGTCGTGTGGCAGGCATGCCACAGCAGCATCTCCTCTTTTGGCGGAGCGGCGATTTTGCCGTGAATCTGAAGCGCCCGGACACATCGGCGTCGCGCTGTCTGACTGCCTTGTTCTCACGGCATGGCATGGCGGTTGGCGAGTTGGCGACGGACAAACGTGCGTGCGCTTTCGCGAGCTGCCTACCCTTTACCCCCGACCGAGCGTAACGACCAAGGAGAAACCCCCCCACCCGTGACGGTTTACATCGTGTCGTGGTCTCCGAAAGGATTGGGAGACCGGTCTGTCTGTCCAGCGAATCACAGTGATGGAATGGAACAGTAGTAGCCGGCTGGCTCGGCTAATGGATACTGTATGCGTCAAGTTGCTGTTGATGCTGGTCTGAACCCACCCACTGTCTGCCCTGCCTGCCTGCCAAAAACACTCAGTCCACGCCCACGGCAGCTGAAGCGGATGTTCTATATATGGTGGTGATTTGGACGGCCAGTGAAAAATATGATTGGTGACGTGCGTGGTGCCTGCCCCTAATCAGACGCTGACGCTGCCGTGCCGATGGTGAGCGCGCGTGGTTTTTTTTGGGAAAGGAACAGCGTAGTAAGCCGCCCGTGTCGGACGAAGAAGAGGTCGTGAGTCTTGCTCGGCATCCAGAACCGTCAAAGTGCGCGATTAGTCATCGGAGGCGCACTAAAGAATAGTATCGTTTGACGTTGGGTGTGTAGTCGCCGGGGCTTGCCGATCGAGTCGCGGGTCAAACAGCTGGCTCGCTGCGGAAGGGAGCACTAGTGCTCTGCTTGCGTGCGTGCGTGCGTGCGTGAATGCGTGCCACTACCAGGAACGCGCTACCGGTCGAAGCAAATCAACACGCTGTGAAGAAGCACTGGAGCTCTGGAGCAGGGCAGTTTTTGTTGCCACGCGACACGCGGTCCACAGTGTTCGGGCTCGGCACAAATGGTCAATGGCCAACCAAAAAAAAAAAAGAAAGGAAGGGAGCACCGGTGCCGTGCGCGCTATGGAGCACGCGCTGAAGCGGCCGAAGGAAATCTGCACGTTGTGGAATCCGGGATTTGTGTAGTGTGCTGCAGACTGTTGCGGCTTCGTTGGTTGGAGCTTGAAACAGAGACTCGCAGCTGAATTGGCTGAGCGCCCGTGCTCGGCTCTCGCAGTGCATTGCCGGTTGGCCCATTCGTTGTCGAAACCAAACACAGGCGTTCGGCCGGTTGGGCCATTCAGCAGCCATTCACTGTTGAAACCGAACACAGACGTCGGGCCCAAAACTCCAGATCCGCAAAAGCCCAAAACTCCAGATCCGTAAAGGCTATCCGATCGCCAGACCCTTTTATGGGCAATGGGCTCGAAGACGTCCGCTGCTCCTCCGTGCAGCCATCGTGACAAGTCGTGTTTCTTGTCATCATCATCATCATCATCAGCATCACATCATCATCACACTATAAAAGAGCGAGTTTTTTAGGAGGCTTTCACTCCGTGATAACTGTCCGATCTTAATATCGGCTCATATGAGCCCTCCGTCGTTTGAGATCTTACTCTCACTTTTTAATTACCGTTCGATCTCGACGTCATATTATATGAGCCGTCTGTTTTTAAGATCTTACATGTTATACACCTTCTTTACGTGTACATATATATACACCTATTTTACATGTAATCTCTATTTATGTCCAACATAGACATATACTACCCCGGACTCACGTAACCATAACAGGCCGGCCGGACTCCTACTCCCGTGAAAGAAAAAAAAAAAAAACAATCGTGAAAGAAAAAAAAAACAATCTACGTGCATCCGCCGCCGGCGAGACATTTTTTCCTCCGGATCGGTCATCGTTGCCTGCGGCCGTTTGTTACTTCCATGTTTCATCTTATACGTCGGCGTGCGTGCGATGCGGCCTGCGGGGGGGCGATGGCGCTGACGCCAGGCGGCTGGCGGCAATGTTCGGTGAGCACACGGCCACCGGGCTGGCCTCGGCAACTCCACGACGGCAAACGACGCAAATCAGCAGCCCCAAAGACACGTACACCTGCTCTTAATCCTAGCGACTCTAATTAGCCGGCCGGCTACCCTGCTAGGCTGCTACTCATGTTTCTTCTTTTCCTTTCAATTTCTCCAAATTTTTATTTCTCCTCTAACGACTAAGCATAATAGGAGGCATGATTGGTGATCCGTGATATGAGATCTGCATGGACAACATAAGTGCACAAGCAACGAGGTATTTTTTCCAAGTGCACCGCTAAATTACTTTATTTTAACTAAATGATTTTTTAGCATTATATTATTTTAGTAGTAGTGTTTTAATACTTAATCCATTCTAAATTATAATATGTTTGACTTTTTATTCTAACTTTGATTACTCATCTTATTTAAGTTTTTTGTAAAATAATATCATTCGTGGCTTGCTTAATTTCATGTCAAGTCATAAAAAAATAAAAAAGATACATATATAGCGCCGACCACACACAGACAACTATATAATCCACGAAGGCAGAGGATATTGGAGTGACAACACTGCTGCATGTCCATCCAACTGAACTGATATAGGTATTTTTCTTAATTCCTGGTGCAGGCACACAGCTAATCCTGTGCTTGTTATGTACATCTCTGAATTCTGTGTTTAAGTTCTTGAAGTTCTTTTTATAATCTAAGATCTATTCATTGGATTAACGAAGCAAACAGAATATTTAATTGTTCAAAAGAAAATTTTGTTAGCCTTGTGGAGAGCTTCGGTTTAGTGCACAACCTTCCTAACATCTTGTCGGTTACACTTATTAGAAAAATATTACGCCTGCAATACACATTCATACTTGTAAATTCAGAAAATTATTGATGTCTCTTTCATAGAAGCACTTATGGTTATCAATGGTTGTAATTTTATTCTTGTAATTGAATTTCACCATCCGCTAAGAGGAATTTACAAATTACAAATGTCTTTAATGAGAAAATCAACCGATTGGTTGCATCCATTTTTAACCCCGAGGTGGATAATTGTTGACACCTCTTAATGTTATTTCTAGCAACGGCGCCAAAAATGCTTTAAGCAGAGCATCGCTACTAGAGTGCTAAGTTGTCATCCCCAAAGATAACATTGTTGGCGTTTCTTAGCGCATCACCAAGTTTGGATCCCTGGTGACAACGCCGAAATGCAGTTGACATTCTTTAACATTACTACCGAGAATAGAGGTAAGTCTATCCCCGGTAATAAGTAAGAAATGCTTGGGGTGGTGTGCCTCAGTTACCATATCACTAGATCAGCCATGGTACTGAGATACACCTCACCAGTTATTCCCTTTACCGCTACTAGTGATATACCTCAGATGATAGTTTCAGAATAGCATGGCACGGGCACCGTGGCATACCAAACTATTCTTACTTTTATCAAGAGAGTTACATTCCCAATAACGTTAGGACTATAGCCATAGCTGCTAGTACCTCGGAGATGCTATACGGCGCACTTTCAAAGATTCCTTGATACTAGGGCTAAAACTATATTCCTAACTACAAGTAAAAGAGGTAACGATGATCCGGTAAACCTTTGCGGTTTTGGATATTAATCCGCAAACGCACGGAATTACCGTTGTAGCATTTCAACCCGGAGAATTTCTAGGTGTCGTATTTATATTTTCCCAAAGGAAGGCTAGGGTAGATTTTAGTATGAAACCATAATCGAGAATATTATACGTTGAATAAAAGGTAGATCAATGTTCAATACAGGAGTAAACAATACGGTTTTTATGATAGTGGACACACACGTGCTAATAGATGCCTCTCAAGTGGGGAAAGATGAATGCAAAGATAAAGAATAAAAGAATAAAGAATAAAAGAATATCCTACAGGAGCAATGGTCCTAATACACTAATGTCTAGATAGTGGATAGTCATACAAATACATGAATCGAGATAGAGCTGCATTTGCGATGGATCGGAAGACCACCGGCCGCCGGTCCGGCCAGCGAGATGGGTGGTAATTTAGACTCCTACACCATAGCCAAACGTGGGGGGATTACGAAGGGACGGACAGGGCTGTCACCACCGCCGCCTACCCCCTCATCCGTGGACTATGAAGTGCAATCACCGGCTACCCCATATCCGAGCACCACGCTCACATATAAAATAGCTACCCAAGCCCCCCGGGTCTCTCACCCTACGGATGAACGAGTAAAGAACTTGGATGTTGTGCGATGAACCACCAACCCACACACAACTCTATTCGTCATCATCTAAATGTATGAACGACTAAGAACGGAGCTCTATATGCTACGAACATGATATGAACACTATGAACTAGCAAACATATCATGAACAAGGCATATGAACTAGAAGTCCTATGATCTATGATCTAGCTACACAAACTAGTACCTAGTTCATCTACACAAACTAGTACCTAGTTCATCTAACAAGATCATAGTTCTACTCTAATTCTAGAACATAACTATATTGATAAAAAGAGAAGAAGAGCATAATGGAAAGAATAGTATTCATACCAAAAGTAGCCAAGATGTCTCCTCCTCTTATAAGTTGAGCTTTGCTCCTCCACTACTACTAAGGATAAAGAGAAAAGTGGAGAGGTACACTTAAGAGTACAAGTGAGAGGTGTAGTGTGTGTTGTCTTTCAAATGAGGGAGTGCCCCCTCTCTTTTATACTAGCTTAAGGTCGGTTCCAGGGCTGAGGTGAGTAAATGCCTGGCCAAACCGCCTCTACAACCGACCAAGGGAACCGCCAGAAGAAGATGGGCCAGGCCGGCCTCCGGGGGTGCGCCCGCTGGGGGGTGGCCCCCTCGGCTCCTGACTTCGGCCCTTGGCCCTCTTTGTCGCCTACGGATCTCTCTCCCGTGGGTTGTTGGCCCAGTTGACATCTTGGACTTTGGTCTTTGCTTATTTTGTTGAAATACGCCTTGTCGGAAGGCGCATTCTCGTGACCTTTTCTTCCTTTTCTTGTATGTTTCCTGTAAATCAATAATTCTCCAATACAAGTGGAAATAGGTCAATAGTAAAGGTATATGTGAATATACCTATGATAATTCTCCCTTTTTGGATAATAGTTGGCGGTTAAGATATGTCGGTAATCACCGCCAACAAACACCAAGATGTGCGGTATTAAATCATGCCACCATTTAGAATATAGAAATAGTATCCGCAAGCGCACAGATCAAATACCATTGTAGCATTTTACCCAGAATATTACGGGTTGTCATTTATATTTTTCCAAAGGAAGTTCTACATGGCTCTCGTGTAAAGGTAGCGTGTTAACCTAGAGTATAATGGATAGGCATAACCATGTCCTCACTACTCAATGCAGGGGTAAGTCACAAGATAAATGATAAGATAAGTATATAATCATCAGCATAAATAGATAGAGACTTATAGCTATATCATTAGGGTTACTAGTAGAACATCAAGAGATATTCCTGTGTTATTCCTAGCTACATGTCAATGCATATTATGGTCAGTGTAGTACACTTAGTAGTCATAGCTAAGGTTAGCATTATATCTATTCATAGTGGACATACTAGGAAATCTGTGCCTATAAACGGAGTTTGGACTACATATGACTGTGGCAGAACTGCCCAAATTAATACACTCACAAGAGTACTTGTCTTCCATTAGACACTAAGTACCCAAGGGAGCGCACTAATTTAATCGATTACATCGAGCACACCCAACGGGGAGAACTCGATGAACCACAAATTTAACCGGGATACATTGAGTACGGAACTTACATCACTTAGTTCATTTCATACAACAAGAGTCTTGAAAATTTATTCATTACAATACCAGAGTCTAGAGTGCGGAATTTAAAACAGCGGAACTGAAATAAACTTCTAGCGGAACGCGATACAAGGATTCCGTCTGTGCCCACCGGATGAATCCTCCACACAAAGCTACTCCTCAATTTGAACCCCGCAATGGGGGAAATAAACCCCGAGTACACAATGTACTCGCAAGACTTACCCGACTAGGAATTATATATATCCCGACTCTCAAGGATATGAGTAGGCTATATGGCTTCTTGGTTTAGTTTATTTGCGAAAAGCATTACTAAGCATAAATCCTTACTTCAAGTCATTAGCCGTATTTTAGTTCAATAGCTAATCATACTATGTAAGCACTGTCTATTTGCAAGCATGTGGTAAGCAACCGAGATACATCTTTAACCTCTTTTCCAACTTCCATTTCTTACTACGATGCAAGAATAAAGCCCTAGCCGTACCGTTCATTGAACGGCGATTCGCGAATCAATTTGCCCGGTGGGTGCCCCGAGAGACACACCCCCCCCTTTGCATCCTAGACACGCAGGCGAGAACAACTTGCTTTCCCCGCCGGGGCTCAGTGTCCCCGTCCGAACTTGGACTCCAAGCCCCCGACATTACCGGCTGGCCGTGTAATGCGGTGCAAGGACCTCCACCATCCCCGCCCCATACTGGCCGGTCCTGACGAGCCGGAACCCAAGACAAGAGAGAGCAAGCCTTCCGAGCTCCCATAAACACGTATGTGTTCGGGACAAGGAGATACGTGGCTTAACCTTCAACCCTTAGCAACGATCGGTCCTTAACCGACCTTGAGACAGGGAAACCGTGTAACCAAATTAAGCCCGTGGGTCGCAGGACATAACTTGTTACACACCACCAAGAACCATACCATATCCCCTGTCCGGTCAACATATTTCCTTTCCACCACTTTATCCATGTGAGTAAAATAATAAATCCTATTGTGAGTAATGGCGGGTTACTCACGCCACCGTCACCCTAAGCATAGCACTACTCGATCATGAACTAGTAGGACTCATAGGATAGATATATATGCATGTGGGTTTCATAACAATTCCTGTAATGTAAATGCTCAACATAAAGATATTAATAAATTCATAAAATATAGGTTATGCACCGGGGCTTGCCTTGGCAAAGGCGGGTCACAGAGTCGGGTCACCCACGGCTCCCCGGAACTCCCCGAGACTCCCGGAATTCCCCGCATGCAGTATCTCCTCGTACTCCTCGATCACCTCCTCGTACTCGGCGTCGTCGAGCAACAGCGCGGACTCGTTCTCTACATGCATGCGATAATGATGCAATGAACAAAGGCAACAACAACTCTTAAAACTAAACACCTAAAAACTAAGCTAGCAGCTAGCTCTAATGACTAACATGAAAAGCTAAGCATTATTACCTCACGTCAAGCAGTTACAATTAGCTTTCTATTTATTTACTGCATACTCTAAGCAAGGTACGTACTTTAATTACCTAATTAAACTAATTATTTTAGAGCTACAACAATTACACAGAGCACGTAAATAAACTACTAAAGCTAATCTAATTTACCGACCAGCTAGCAATCAAGTTCAACCATAACATGACTAACGAGCATTACCAGACAATTACAATATTAGCACAATAATTACGGAAGCATATTTGTTATTTATTGCAGACCCACAAAAATGGAGCGCGAGAGACATACCCCAAACCCGATCATACGGTGTTGGTTGGGATGGAGGGGATTGAGCAACGCTGGCCGCGTCTGGTGATCGGCCCGACGGTGCTCGCGGCGAACACGGCCGTGGCAACACCCTGGGACGATGGCAGCAGCTCAGTGAGGGGGTGCAAGGTGGAGATAGGACCGAAGAAAAACTAGAGGTGCTATGGAATCGGATGCTGAGGGCTCTGGGTAGCCGCTAGTGTCTTTAAGCGCGGCGCTCACGGCCTCAAATGAACCGTCGGCCAGGAAGACTCCTAAATGGAGCTTGACACGGCATGAGTTAAAGCGAGAGGGGTACTGGTGACTCAGTTCATTGATGGCGAAGTGCAAGACGTGATCTTTCCCTGCCGAAATTAATGAAGCGGCTTAGGTGTGGGTTTGGCGTGCAGCTAGGCTCCTTAACTCTTGCCTGGCGCGCGCAATTACGCTGAAGTCGACCGGGCTCTACGATTTGGTTTTTGGTACGACGCCGCCGTCACGCGGGCTGCCTTCAAATGCAATGACAGCTCGGTGGTGTCGGTAGCCATTTAATAGAAGAAGACAAAAGAAGAAATTAAGATGGCAGACCACACACGCGGTGCAAGAGAGTCCAGCAGACCACTTGCCGTAGCATGCAGCTCGTGGGAGCTCAGTATCACTGGATGAGACGCGGGCCGGTCGCTAGCGGCGGCAGAGCATTTGCGGGTGTCGCGACGAGCACTTAATGGAGAAGCTGTGGACGCGATTTAATCGAATGAGTCGACTCATCCATGTCGAATTGAATGAAGCCGTAGAAGCGGCGACCATGGTGGCAGAGAGGAAAAGAAGAGGCAACCGCTCGGCTCGTCCTTGCTTAATTAACGGAGAGTGGCATGGCTTCTAGTGCTTAGCCTAGTGCATGATTTAGAGCACCAAGGACAACGCGGCGCTCGAGCGAGTGATTGGGAACATCGCCGCGTGCGGCCGCGGTGCCATAAATGGCAAGACAGCGGTGAGGATTACCACCCCAAGCAGAGGCGACGCGGCGACGGCAAAGAAGGCGGCGACCAAGGAGCCGCATGTGGCACGACTGCACGGGGGGAGATGGCTGTGGCCGGCTCGGCCCGACACGCGATCGGCAGCCCAGGAGCAAAGATGAGCGCCGTAGGGACGGGGACGGCCGGCACGACGCAGTAGCAAAGTGCATGGAGCAGCAATTGATTGCCCGGAACAAGCCGCGGCAGACGCTCATTAGTGTAGAGTGTAGACGCATGCATGCTAGGCAAGGCGTGCAGTGTGTCATCCGGATTAGTGTGTACGTACGTGCATGGGCGTGTGGTAGATGGCATGTACGTGTGTGCGTGTTGGTGAGTGTGTGTGTGCGTTTTTGCTTTTCATTTACTTTTCTTTTCTTATACACAACCATAGAAACTTTATATTCATTTGCAGCAAAATACTTTTAAGTTGGGCATCAACGTTCAACTACATTTATTATCTAAACTCAATTAAGCTACTTGCTAAGCATGAAGTATTAATTATTTAATACTAACATTTATTTTCTAGTGTTTGAGCACAACCTTAATTAAAGACAACAAGCATAACCAAGACAACACAAGATGCAATTAAAGATTAATATGATGCTCATGAGATGATTTAGCAAAAGATTTAGCGCGTAACACCGAGGGTGTTACAGCTCCTCCCCCCTAACAAAAATCTCGTCCTCGAGATTTCATGTGTGTGGCTGGTGTGGGAAAGATAGGATATTCTAAACATTTTTAATTTGATTACCTTGGCACATTAGGGAGAAGGTGGGGGTAATTTTCCAAAAGATAATCTTCTTGTTCCCAAGTTGCTTCTTCCTCTGAATGATTTTGCCACTGGACTTTATAGAATTTTATTACCTTATTCCTTGTAACCCTTTCCTTCTCATCTAGGACCTTGATAGGATGCTCAATATATATAAGATCAGGTTGGAGAGATAATCCTTCAATCTCCACTACTTCTGTTGGAACTCTCAAACACTTCTTTAACTGGGAAACATGGAAAACATTATGGACTGCGGATAAGATATCTGGAAGCTGGATGCGATAAGCAACAGGACCGCACCGTTCTAAGATCTTGTAAGGTCCAACATATCGGGGAGCCAACTTTCCTTGTACTCCAAACCGATGCACACCTCTCATAGGAGACACCTTAATATAGACATAGTCACCTTCTTCAAATTCCAATGGTCTCCTTCTCTTATCTGCATAACTCTTTTGGCGAGCTTGTGCGGCTTTTAAATGACTTTGAATCACACGAACTTGCTCTCTTGCATTCTTGACAATATCAGGTCCAAAGTGACCACGATCTCCCACTTCAACCCAGTTAAGTGGGGTTCTACACTTCTTGCCATAAAGAGCTTCAAACGGTGCCATCTTAATACTTTCTTGATAACTGTTGTTGTACGAAAACTCAGCAAAAGGCAAGCAGTCATCCCACTTCTCGGGAAAGGAAATGACACAAGCCCTCAACATATCCTCCAGAATTTGATTAACTCTCTCGGTCTGACCATCTGTTTGTGGGTGATAGGCTGTACTAGCGAGAAGTTGAGTGTCCAAACATTTCTGTAACTGCTTCCAGAATTGAGAAACAAACACCGACCCTCGATCAGAAATAATGGTCAACGGTACTCCATGCAAACATACAATCTTCTCAAAATACAACTTAGCATAATCAGTGGCTGTATGCTTTGTCTTTACCGGAAGAAAATGAGCAGATTTAGTGAGACGATCTACTATGACCCAAATAGAGTCATGCCCCTTGGCAGTACAAGGTAGGCCACTGATAAAATCCATAGAAATATCTTCCCACTTCCAAGCTGGGATGGGCAGAGGCTGCAAATAACCAGGGGTACGGAGGTGATCTGCCTTAACCCTTCTACAAGTGTCACACTCCGCAATATACCTAGTAATATCTTGCTTCATATTGCGCCACCAATACGAGGTGCGCAAATCATGATACATTTTGTTACTTCCTGGATGTATAGATAATTTGGAATTATGGGCCTCATCCAAAATTGTCCTCCTAAGATCTGTATTGGCAGGAACCACCAAACGATTCTTGAACCTTAACACACCCATCTCATCAATGCTGAAATGGGGACCACGATTTTCAGCCATCAACTTCTTGATATGAGGGATTTCTTTAGCATCTTGCCTTTGCTCCATAATAATCCTCTCAGGTAAGTTAGAGACCAAGGAAATATGGGCTAGAATTTCAGGATGAGATTGAGGCAAGGACTCCTTGGCTCTATGTGGCTTCCTACTCAAAGCATCAGCTACTACATTAGCTTTTCCAGGATGGTAATGAACTTCCAAGTTATAATCCTTGATCAATTCAAGCCATCTACGCTACCTCATATTTAACTCAGGTTGAGTAAAAATATATTTGAGGCTTTTGTGGTCCGTATAGATGTGCACCTTATTTCCCAATAGGTAGTGCCTCCAAATTTTTAGAGAATGCACAACTGCAGCAAGCTCTAAATCATGGGTAGGATAATTAACTTCATGCTTCTTTAGCTGACGGGAAGCATAGGCTATCACTCTTCCTTCTTGCATGAGCACACAACCAAGTCTGTCTTGGATGCATCACAATATACATCAAAGGGTCTCTCAATATCTGGTTGAGCAAGAACTAGGGCTGAGGTGAGCAATTTCTTTAGAGTTTGAAAAGCTTCCTCACAAGCAGGAGTCCACACAAATTTAGAATCCTTTCGAAGCAGATTGGTCATGGGTTGGGCTAGTTTAGAGAAGTCTGGAATGAAACGCCGATAATAACCAGCTAAACCCAAAAATTGACGGATTTGATGAGCTGATTCTGGAGATTGCCAATTCAGGACATCTTGCACCTTACTAGGATCAACAGAGATACCCTCCGGAGTCAAGACATGTCCCGAAATTCCACTCGGTCCAAAGGAATGCACACTTGCTGAACTTGGCATACAACTTGTGCTCTCGCGGTAGGAGTCAACACAATACGGAGATGCTTTGCTCATGCTCTTGTTGATCTTTGGAGTACACTAGGATGTCATCGATGAAAACCACCACAAACTTGTCCAACTCCGGCATGAAGACTGAATTCATGAGGTACATGAAGAAGGCAGGAGCATTGGTGAGGCCAAATGACATCACTAGGTACTCATAAAGGCCGTACCTAGTAGAGAAGGCTGTTTTAGAAATATCTTCGGTCGGATTTTTATCCGATGGTACCAGAACGGAGGTCAATTTTTAAGAACACCTTAGCACCAGCTAGTTGATCAAACAAGATGTCTATACGGGGCAAGGGATACTTGTTCTTAATGGTTACCGCATTAAGAGGGCGGTAATCCACACACATACGAAGAGTACCATCCTTCTTCTTCACAAAAATGGCAGGGCAACCCCAAGGTGAAGTGTTAGGACGGATAAAAACGGTCTTTTAACAGCTCTTCTAATTGTTTCTTCATCTCGGCTAACTCTGGTGGAGCCATGCGGTAAGGGACGCCGAGAAAAGGGGACAGTCCCCCGGCTCCAATTCTATGGTGAACTCTACTTCTCTATCGAGGTGGCAACCAGGGGAGCTTATCGGGGGAAAAACATCGGGGAAACTCACATACCACAGGAATGGAAGCAAGATCAGCAGAAGCTTCGGCATGGGCAACCACTGGTAAGGATGTAACTGGAGGCATAAGAAGAGACATCCTGTCCTCAGAACAAGGAAGCTTCAACTCAACTGCTCTCCGATTAAGGTTTAAGACTACCCTATTTTCTTCGCATCCAGTTCATCCCAAGGATCACATCTAACCCCCTGTCCAGGCAGTATCATAAACTGGACACGATAGGTGTAAGTGGCTAGCACTACACGGACTGTCTCTGTCCGAGTATTAATGCACAGATGTGCTCCCGGTGTCAATATCTTATAGGCAACAGACATTTCCACCGTGGGAATACTGTTCCTTAGTGCATATCCCATGCTCATAAATGAATGTGATGCACCAGAATCGAACAACACGAATGCTGGATGGGAGTTGATGGAGAACATACCAGCCATCACGGGCTCTCCACGTGGGATCTCATCCGCCTCGGTGTAGTTAACTTGTCCAGTGTGGCTGACAGGCATCTTCTTCTTAATAAAGGTCCTCTTGACTAAACGAGACTTAGATGAAGACTGAGAAGGCTGGTTCTGCGGACAATTCTGAATATAGTGACCTTCCTTGCCACACTTGAAACAGGCATTGGGTGGGACTGCCTTGCCGCTTTCCCCGACCCACGACGAGGTGGAAACCGCTGTCTCGGGGGGCTGCTTTGAAGTGGCCGGGTCCGGCTGCGGTTCCGGCCGGGTGGGTGCACGGTATCGGAGGCCGGGTACATTGGACGGGCCTCGCTTGAGATCGGGTACGAATGCTGTCCCCGGGGGGAGAGTTGTGAGGCACTCTCAGGACCATCCGGACCTTCCGAGACCGGCTGGTGACTAGAAGAACCCATAGCTGCTCTCTTCCCCGCTCCATTCTACTACGGTGTCCCGCCGCAATCCCTCCATAGTGATGGCAGCATTCATCGCCTCCCAAAAGTACGATAACCTCAAATATCTGACTTCTCCGCAGGAAATTTGGAAAGACCACGGTTGAAACAATCCATCTTCTTCTCATCGGTGTCCACACGAGTACCAGCATACTATGACAGGTCATTGAACTTGTGAACATAATCCATCACGGACATGTTTCCTTGCTTCAGATCTATGAACTCCTTGACTTCCCGCCGATGGCCGCCAGGAACAAAGTGCCGACGGAAGGCAAAGCGTAACTCGCCCCAAGTCACTGGTGACCCGCAGTCGCATGGCGGCAAAAGTGTCCCACCAAGATCGCGGACCCCCGCAATTGCTTTGGCGGCAAAGTGCACTTTCTGGTCTTCAGTGATCCTGGTGAGCAGCAAGAACTTCTGTTCCAGACCACGAAGCCAATGCTCCGCATCCAGAGGCTCTGCAGTCGGGGTGAAAGTAGGCGGCTGAGTCCCCACGAAGTCCTTGTAGGTGCAGGACTTCTCCTGGTCTTGACCACCGCCTCTATTCCCACCATTGCCACAACGAGGAAATCCTCCAACAGCCTGTGCCATCAACTCCAGGGCACGGGCTGAGTCTCGGCGAGCGGCTGCCAACTCCGCCATCATCTCCGCGAAGGTCGGGGGAGCTGACGGTGGCGGTGGTGGTGGCGGCTGACGAGCCTGGGCTGCTCCGTCTCCGTCGGTACCCTGACCACCACCCTGAACCTCCTCGTGGGCCTCATTGCCCTGCGCGTCTCCACCATTGTAGCTACCACGCTCGGAGGAAACCCTCATCTACAAGCAGACCATTCCCAAAAAAAAAATCAGCAACCAGGTCTTCCAACTTGAAACAAGCGACTGAGAGAAACTGATAAGACGGAAACAACATCTTTTAGAATCTAGATTTCTACTTGGGTGAGAGCAATTATTTTTAGTAAATTATCAATTATTGAGGTTCACATGAGGGGAGGCTTAATCATATGAAGTTATATCTTTAATGATGCATGCTCGACCTATTCGCTTGCTCAAGCCAGAAATATAGAGGCACGTAAAAAAAATTTTTTGCACATCGCACGCTCACTTGCCGGACGCTAATCGATTCTTACGTTACGCAAGTTAGTGTACCTGCAGAAAATAATTAGTTAAAACAGTGCCACTATCCTAGATACATAACCATAATGCTAGGGCTTATAATTATATACGCAAGGAACCACGCCCTATCTTTTGAAAAGACTTTTGTAGGTCAAGTTTTAGCTCTAGAAATAGGTTATTAAGTTCCGGATACTCAAGCACGCTCGATACCACTCGTGGCGAACCGCCCAAATTAATACACTCACAAGAGTACTCGTCTTCCATTAGACACTAAGCACCCAAGTGAGCATTTAATTCAATCGATTCTGTCGAGCACACCCAACGGGGGACTCGATGAACCACACTTTTAACCAGGATACATACTGAGCACGGAACTTACATCACTTAGTTCATTTCATACAACAAGAGTCTCAGAAATTTATTCATTACAATACCGAGTCTAGAGTGCGGAATTTAAAAACAATGAACTGAAATAAACTTCTAGCGGAACGTGATACAAGGATTCCGCCTCCGCATTGCCCACCCGATGAATCCTCCACACAAAGCTACTCCTCAAGTTGAACCCGCAACAGGGGAAATAAACCCTGAGTACACAATGTACTCGCAAGACTTACCCGACTGGGAATTATATATATCCCGACTCTCAAGGATATGAGTAGGCTATATGGCTTACTGGTTTAGTTTATTTGTGAAAAGCATTACTAAGCATAAATCCTTACTTCAAGTCATTAGCCGTATTTTAGTTCAATAGCTAATCATACTATGTAAGCACCTGTCTATTTGCAAGCATGTGGTAAGCAACCAGATACATCTTTAACCTCTTTTCCAACTTCCATTTCTTACTACGATGCTAGAATAAAGCCCTAGCCGTACCGTTCATTGAACGGCGATTCGCGAATCAATTTGCCCAGCTGGGTGCCCCGAGAGACACACCCCCCCGCCGCATCCTAGACACAGACGAGAACAACTTGCTTTCCGCCCGGGGCTCTGTGTCCCCGTCCGAACTTGGACTCCAAGCCCCCGACATTACCGGCCCGGCCGTGTAATGCGGTGCAAGGACCTCCACCATCCCCGCCCCCATACAAATGGCCGGTCCGACGAGCCGAAACCCAAGACAAGAGAGAGCAAGCCTTCCGAGCTCCCATAAACACGTATGTGTTCGGGACAAGGAGATCTGTGGCTTAACCTTCAACCCTTAGCAACGATCGGTCCTTAACCGACGTAGACAGAGAAACCGTGTAACCAAATTAAGCCTATGGCCGCAGGACATAACTTGTTACACACCACCAAGAACCATACCATATCCCTGTCCGGTCAACATATTTCCTTTCCACCACTTTATCCATGTGAGTAAAATAATAAATCCTATTGTGAGTAACGGCAGGTTACTCACGCTACCGTCACCCTAAGCATAGCAGCTACTCGATCATGAACTAGTAGGACTCATAGGATAGATATATATGCATGTGGGTTTCATAACAATTCCTGTAACGTAAATGCTCAACATAAAGATATTAATAGATTCATAAAATATAGGTTATGCACCGGGGCTTGCCTTGGGCAGGCGGGTGAAAGCCCTAGTTTGGTTTTGGCTAATTGATGAAACCTAGGACTAACCCTATTGCTAAGTGTGTAGCATTAGAGAAAGGGGAGGTCCAAGCCAAGTGGTGTAAAGGTGATCAAGATGGTGGAGATGACCACGAGTGATCAAGTACCACACTTGGAGATGAGGAGCAAGATGGAATGCTAGAGGCAAAGGTATATATTAGGGCATTTCCATTTTGCCGGCCATAGGCGAGTAGAGAAGTTGATGGCCGGGTTTAGGATTGATAACCGTACTATTATGAGGGGCAATGTCGCGCAATATCGGTTATCTAAGTGCCACTAGGTGAGCAATGACTTTGCATATGCATTAGGGACCTAGTGTGCTTGCTAACTCTTGCAAAATTCATTTGAAAATGCTAACACACGTGCACAAGTGGTGAGACACTTTGGTGTTGGCACATGAGAGCAAGAGGTGATGATGTTTGGGTGTGGAACCCTCCCCGCCGAGCTTCGCGAGGCGGGACTCGGAAGTTTTCGGACGAAATGGGGTCACTGTGGTGACCGGACGCTGTCTGGTAGGGACCGGACGCGCCCGGTCAAGTGCCGGTGTCCGGCGTTTTCGAGGAGTCACCGGACGCCGCCCGGCCGGGACGCTCCGGTGCCGCGGCCCCGGCCAACTCCGCTGAGCTAGGGTTTGTTTCGACCGGACTCGGGCGCGTCCGGTCGGGGTGGCTCGGACGCGTCCGGTCGGGTTTTTCAAGTTTTGGACCTCTTCGAAGTTGTGACCGGACTCGGCCCGAGCCGAAGCGCCCTGGGTCGTGTCGTCGGACGCGTCCGGTCGTTGCTGACATCGCGCGGGCAGGTGCTGGCCGTTGGGCGCGAAGTATAGAATTCAAACGGCTAGTACACGTGGCCCTTAATGTTGGACCGGACGCTGGACCGGACGCGTCCGGTCAGGGCGTTTCGGGCGTCCGGTCAGTACGCAGTGAGCTGGTTTTGAGGGTAACGGCTAGGTGTCTTTGTGGGCGCCTATATAAGTGAATTGGCCGGCTCTAGGGAGTCTCTCTTGGCACTTTGACATACTTGACATCCCCTAGAGCTAAGAAAACTTCCTCCCTCACTTTGCATTCATCTTGATTGATCTAGAGAGTGATTGGGAGAGCTTCTAGTGCATTTGCCTTGTGATTGAGCATCTAGTGGCACTAGTGAGCGATCTTGCTGCGATTGAGCTTATTACTCTTGGTGATTGCCGTCACCTAGACGGTTGGAGCAGCGAGCCGGAGTTGAGCAAGGTTGAAGATTGTTCTTGGCCACTCCGGAGGTGATTTGTGAGGGGTGTTGATCCCACCCCGCGGGGGAGATCGCGAAAAGGAATCCTTAGTGGAATCCCGTGTCATTGAGTTACCCTCACTTTGTGTGAGTTCTTGTGGCGCCTGGTGAGGGCTTGGCTTGTGACGCCAATTAGCCACCGAACTACCGAGTGTGTGTGGTCGACAAACGGGGGAGTAGCGTGCCGGCAAGCACGTGAACCTCGGGATAAAAATCTTGTGTCCCTCGGTATTCTTGTGTGGCTTGATCCTTCGAGATCAACTTGGATTTCTCTATTGGATCATCTCTTCGGGTTTCATTGTATTGATAAGACGGTGATTGGTCATCTTCCCGAAGGCACGGTTTGCACGCTCGGTTTCCTTCCTTGCGATTACATTTGTGCATAGTAGTGTATTAGGTTGTGTAGCCTAGTTGTTTTGGTAAGGACCCTATTCTTAGTGTGCTTAGTGTATTAGGTTTGCTAGAATTGATTAGGTTGGCTTGCAACCCCCTCTAGGCTAGCGCAACACTTGCTTCGCTATTTGTTGTACTAACCGGTTTGTTTAGTGCTTTGTAGAAATTTTAATTAGGCTATTCACCCCCCCTCTAGCCATTTAGGACCTTTCAAGTGGTATCAGAGCCGAGGTCACCGTTGATTAAGGCTTAACATCCTTCGGTGTTAAAATGGCTCAAGTCAACCATATCAACCATGTGGGGAAGCCACCGCACTTTGATGGTACCGGTTATGATCATTGGAAGCGGAAGATGTGTGCCTACTTGAAATCATTGAATAGAAAGGTTTGGGAGGTTGTGGACAAAGACTTTGCCGTGATTGATCCAACCGACCCAACTCCAAGAGAAGAAGAGAAGCTCCAATTCAATGACATTGCAATCAACACATTCTATGAAGCCTTGGAGTCAAAAGTGTTTGAGCAAATCAAGGATTTGGAGAGGGCTCATGATGTGTGGACTAGGTTGGAGGAGACCTATGAGGGCACACAAGCCGTAAAGAGTGCCAAGCTTTACATCCTCAAAGACAAGCTTTCAAGTTTCAAGATGCAAGATGATGAGAGTGTACCGGAGATGTATCACCGCTTGCAAGTTATTGTAAATGACTTGAAGAGTTTGGGTGAGAAGGTGGAGAATGCGGATTTCTCTCACAAGTTCCTAAGAAGTCTACCTTCAAGATTTGAGTTCTTGGTCACCATGTTAGTGAGAGAAGGATTAGACACCAAGACCCCTAACCAAGTACTAGGTGAGGTGGTCACACATGACACCTACCGTGTGGAACGGGAAGGGGGATCTCAAAAGGATGAGAAAAAAGATAAAGAAAAGAAGAAAGACAAGGAAGTGGTTGCATTCAAGGCTACTTCATCAAGAGGCAAGAAAAAGCAAGAATCAAGTGATGAAGCTAGCACAAGCTCAAGTGAAGTGGATGATGAAGCAATGGCTCTTCTTGTGCGCAAGTTCGGTAAATTCATGAAGAAGAAGGGCTATGGAGCTAGAAAGAGAAGAGATGCAATCAAGACCAAGAGATGCTTTCGGTGCAAGAGCAAAGATCACTTCATTGCCGATTGTCCTCTTTCTAGTGATGATGATAGTGATAAGGATGACAAGAAGAAGAAGAAGAACAAGAAAGAAAGGAAGGACAAGAAGGAAAAGAAGGAGAAGAAGCTTGAGTTCAAGAAGAAGAAGAAGGGGCAATCTTATTGTGTCACATGGGATAGTGATGCCTCAAGTGATAGTGATGATGAGAGTGAAGATGACAAGAAGTCAAGGAAGAAGGCATTTGCTAGTCTTGCCATCCCCAACAAGCCTTCACTCTTCGACTCTCCATCGACATGCTTAATGGCCAAGCCATCCAAGGTACAATCCGATGATGAGAGTGATAGTGAGAGCGATGATGATGAGGAGTACTCAAAGGAGGACCTCATGAGCATGCTACGAGATGCTCACTCTTACATTGAGGAAAAGAGGAAGGAGTGCAAAGAGTTGCGCAAGAGCAAGAAAGCTCTTGAGCAATCCTTTGATGAGCTCAATGCTACTCAGGAGAGGCTAATGGAAGCCCATGAGAAGCTTGAGAAGGCTCACACCAAGCTTGAAAAGGCTCACTCCTCCCTCCTTGATCAAGCTAAGATTGAGGATGTCGTAGACACATGCAACATAGGAGTTACTTGTGATATTTTTGATGAATCATTCTATACTCCTATTGTTGTTGGTCCCACTAACCCCTCTTGTAGCTCAAGCAATGCCACATCTACTATTAGTGATGGTTTCACTTGTGATGCCTCACTCATGGTGGAAAATGAGACTCTCAAGAGAGAGGTGAATGAGCTCACTCATGCCTTAGGCAAGGCCTATGGTGGAAATGCCCGCTTGCTAAAGTGCTTGGGTAGTCAAAGGTTCTCTCTTAACAAAGAGGGATTGGGCTATACCCCCAAGAATGGCAAGGCGGCCTTTGTCACTCACAAGACTAGTTTTGTGAAGGGCAATGATCGGTTTTGCTCTAGTTGCAAGCAAGTGGGGCATGAAGAGCAATATTGCAAGAACAAGAAGAATGCTAACATATCCTCTATTTGTTATGATTCTTGTTATTTGCTTACCAAGGGTACTAATGGTGTGAAGGCTAAGTTCATTGGTGCTCCCATTGTTGGCCCAAAGAAGAAGGCAATTTGGGTGCCCAAAAGCTTAGTGACTAACCTTGGAGGACCCAAAAGGGTTTGGGTACCTAAAAAGAATTGATTTGCTTTTGTAGGTCAATTACAAAGCCGGAGGGAGGCATTGGGTGCTTGATAGTGGGTGCACTCATATGACCAGGGGATTCTAGAATGTTCAAATCAATCTCATCAAGTGGCAATGGTGTTGATAGTATTACTTTTTCGGTGACAATGGCAAAGGCAAGGTCAAAGGATTGGAAAAGATTGCAATTACAAATGATATGTCCATCTCCAATGTGTTGCTAGTGGAATCACTCAACTTCAATCTCTTGTCCGTGGCTCAATTGTGTGATCTTGGATTCAAATGCATATTTGGTGTTGATGATGTTGAGATAGTGAGTGTTGATGGAAGCAATTTGATCTTCAAAGGCTTTAGATATGAGAATCTCTATCTTGTGGACTTCAATGCTAGTGAAGCTCAATTGACAACATGTTTGATCTCTAAATCAAGCATGGGTTGGCTATGGCATAGAAGGCTAGGACATGTTGGCATGAAGCAACTCAACCGGCTAATCAAGCATGATCTAGTTAGAGGGTTGAAGGATGTGGAGTTTGAGAAAGACAAGCTATGTAGTTCATGTCAAATGGGTAAACAAGTTGGCAACACTCATCCCAACAAGAGCATGATGAGCACAAGCAAGGCATTTGAGTTGTTGCATATGGATCTATTTGGCCCTACCAAGTATGAGAGCATTGGTGGAAACAAATATGGATTTGTCATAGTGGATGACTTCACAAGATACACTTGGGTGTTCTTTCTTGCCGACAAGAGCGAAGTGTTTGATACATTCAAGACATTTGTCAAAAGAAGTCAAAATGAGTTTGAAACATCAATCAAGAAAGTGAGAAGTGACAATGGTAGTGAGTTCAAGAATACAAGAATTGAAGAGCTATGTGATGATTTTGGGATCAAGCATCAATTCTCGGCCAAGTACACTCCTCAATCCAATGGGCTAGTTGAAAGGAAGAATAGAACCTTGATTGACATGGCAAGATCAATGTTGAGTGAATACAATATGGATCATTCATTTTGGGCCGAAGCAATCAATACCGCCAACTATTGCTCAAATAGGCTCTATTGTCATAGGCTATTGGAGAAGACACCATATGAGCTGTTAAATGGAAGAAAGCCCAACATTGCATACTTTAGAGTGTTTGGATGCAAATGCTACATTCTCAAGAAGGGCACTCGATTGAGCAAATTTGAGAAGAAGTGTGATGAAGGATTCCTACTCGGTTACTCCACTACAAGCAAATCATATAGAGTTTGGAATCTTACTCATGGCATAGTTGAGGAAGTACATGATGTTGAATTTGATGAAACCAAAGGCTCTCAAGATGAAGAAGAAAACCTTGATGATGTGAGAGGTACTCAATTGATTCAAGCCATGAAGGAAATAGATGTTGGGGACATTAGGCCAACTCAAGTGGTGGATGTTGAAGATGACAAAGATCAAGTGATCACATCTCCAAATGTGCAAGCTAGTAGTTCTCAAGTTCAAACTCAAGCTAGTGGTTCTCAATTGCTAGATCAAGTGGCTAGTACATCATCTCAACCAAGTGATCAACCTAGTTCAAGTGCTCAACCTCATGCTCTCCAACCAACTCATATTGCAAGGGATCATCCTCTTGATCAAGTGGTTGGTGACATTAGGAGTGGTGTGCAAACAAGATCAAGATTGGCATCATTTTGTGAACACTATTCATTTGTCTCATCCATAGAACCAAAGAAGATTGATGAAGCTTTGATGGATTGTGATTGGGTCAATGCCATGCATGAAGAGCTCAACAACTTTGAAAGAAATCAAGTTTGGGAACTAGTTGAGCGTCCAAAGAATTACAATGTCATTGGTACCAAGTGGGTATTCCGGAACAAGCAAGATCAAGATGGCATAGTTGTGAGAAATAAAGCAAGATTGGTAGCACAAGGATATACTCAAGTGGAGGGTCTTGACTTTGGAGAAACATATGCACCGGTAGCAAGATTGGAGGCAATTAGGATCTTATTAGCCTATGCTTGTGCCCACAACATCAAGCTATATCAAATGGATGTGAAAAGTGCTTTCTTGAATGGATTCATCAATGAACTAGTGTATGTTGAGCAACCCCCGGGATTTGAAGATGTCAAGAAGCCCAACCATGTCTACAAGTTGAAGAAGGCCCTCTATGGCTTGAAGCAAGCTCCAAGGGCATGGTATGAGAGATTGAGAGATTTCTTGCTCTCTAAAGGGTTCAAGATGGGGAAGGTTGATAACACTCTCTTCACCAAGAAGATTGGAATTGACTTGTTTGTGTTGCAAATCTATGTGGATGATATCATCTTTGGATCAACCAACCAAGAATTTTGTGAAGAGTTTGGAAACATGATGGCAAAGGAATTTGAGATGTCAATGATTGGAGAGCTTAGCTATTTCCTTGGTCTACAAATCAAGCAATTGAAGAAAGGCACATTTGTGAGTCAAAGCAAATACATCAAGGACATGTTGAAGAAGTTTGGAATGGAGGAAGCCAAGTCAATTGGGACACCAATGGGAACAAATGGTCATCTTGACTTGGATGCAAGTGGCGACATGGTAGATCAAAAGTTGTATCGGTCAATGATTGGAAGCCTACTCTATGTGACCGCTTCTAGGCCGGATGTCATGTTTAGTGTGTGCATGTGTGCAAGGTTTCAAGCTTCACCAAGAGAAAGTCACTTGAAGGCAACCAAAAGGATATTGAGATATCTTAAGCACACACCTAATGTTGGATTGTGGTATCCCAAGGGGTCAAACTTTGAGTTGATTGGATTTTCGGACCGACTATGCGGGATGCAAGGTGGATAGAAAGAGCACTAGTGGAACATGCCAATTGCTAGGAAGGTCACTTGTCTCATGGTCTTCCAAGAAACAAAATAGTGTTGCACTCTCTACCGCCGAAGCCGAATACATTAGTGCGGGGAGTTGTTGTGCTCAATTGCTATGGATGAAGGCCACTTTGAAGGATTTTGGAATCAAATTTGGACAAGTGCCTTTGCTATGTGACAATGAAAGTGCCGTGAAGATCACCACCAATCCGGTTCAACATTCAAGAACAAAGCACATTGACATAAGGCATCACTTCATTAGAGATCACCAAGCAAAAGGGGACATTTCTATTGAGAGTGTTGGCACCGATGATCAACTTGCCGATATCTTTACCAAGCCACTTGATGAGAAGAGATTTTGCACATTGAGAAATGAATTGAACATTCTTGACTTCTCCAACATGAGATGAATGCACCCCCATTATATGACATGCCTCTCCTTCGACTAAAGCAAAGGTGAAATTGATTGGCATATTGCATTCATTCTTGCTAAGGACTTGCTTAGAACATATAGATATGATCTAGTAACATCTCTTGTTGAATTAGGCGCATTCATGAAAACAAAATGATTTTGAGTCCATATTATGCCACTATTGCTTCTATGTCGTGCATGATCTAGTGGCTAAATATGACTTGTTCATGAGAATGTGAACCTAGTGTTTGATCTAGTTAAATGAGCAAGAAAAGATTTAGTTCAACATTGACAAGATAACCATTGAAAGATGTGTGAAGAAGCTTGTCATTGGTTCAAACCGAACTAAATTACTTATGCAAGTTTGCTAGTTTGAACCACAAGAGAAGGAAGTTTGTGGAAACAAGTGATCCTCAACTTTAAGTGATCATCTCTCTACTCCATGCTCCCACCATGATTTCAAGTCCATACCAAGCATGATCATAACTCTTTATGGTCATTGATGACAAAGGGGGAGAGATTAGAGCAAAGATATGCATCAAGGGGGAGAGAGAATGAAGGTTGAAGAATGGAGAGGGATAAAAATTTTGAAGCATACAAGTAGGGGGAGCAAGCTCATGAATATGATTGATTGCATTTGGTTGTGCACATTCATATGGTTGCTTGCACTGCACTTAGACTCATATATCTCATAAGTGGTATCTCTTTTGTTTATGTGGTGCTTGCCAGTATAGAACTTGATTGATGAATTGACTACTAGCATGTATAGGCTCTAGCTAGTTGTAGAGTGGTTTTTCCAAGAGGTATCTAGAAATCGTGCTTATAATGTTGATCTCACGTGGTTTCTAGCCTTTTTGTTCTATCTAGCTAGGTAATTGGTGCTAAGGATGGTTTATGATGTGCACTCCGATGGTATCACGCTTCAAAGGTCCATTCTATACATCTTAGCATCAATTTGGTAGAAATGACTCTCCCAAAACCTTTTTTTTTTCTATCATGTGTGCAAAGCTTTGAAATCCAAACTCTTAGCACACATGTAGGGGGAGCCATAGCTACCAAATGTGTTTTACATGACTTGTCCAATTCTTCTTCACAAGCTCAAATTGCTTGGACAAGTGGTGTAAAGCCAAATATATACTCATTTTCATATCTTTGTGAAGGTTGTCATCAATTACCAAAAAGGGGGAGATTGAAAGCCCTAGTTTGGTTTTGGCTAATTGATGAAACCTAGGACTAACCCTATTGCTAAGTGTGTAGCATTAGAGAAAGGGGAGGTCCAAGCCAAGTGGTGTAAAGGTGATCAAGATGGTGGAGATGACCACGAGTGATCAAGTACCACACTTGGAGATGAGGAGCAAGATGGAATGCTAGAGGCAAAGGTATATATTAGGGCATTTCCATTTTGCCGGCCATAGGCGAGTAGAGAAGTTGATGGCCGGGTTTAGGATTGATAACCGTACTATTATGAGGGGCAATGTCGCGCAATATCGGTTATCTAAGTGCCACTAGGTGAGCAATGACTTTGCATATGCATTAGGGACCTAGTGTGCTTGCTAACTCTTGCAAAATTCATTTGAAAATGCTAACACACGTGCACAAGTGGTGAGACACTTTGGTGTTGGCACATGAGAGCAAGAGGTGATGATGTTTGGGTGTGGAACCCTCCCGCCGAGCTCGCGAGGCGGGACTCGGAAGTTTTCGGACGAAATGGGGTCACTCTGTGGTGACCGGACGCTGTCCTGGTAGGGACCGGACGCGTCCGGTCAAGTGCTGGTGTCCGGCGTTTTTCAGGAGTCACCGACGCCGCCCGACCGGACGCTCCGTGCCGCAAGGCCCGGCCAACCCGCCGAGCTAGGGTTTTGGCGACCGGACTCGGGCGCGTCCCGGCCGTGGTGGTTTCTGACGCCGTCCCGGTCGGGTTTTTCAAGTTTTGGACCTCTTCGAAGTTGTGACCGACTCGGCCGAAAGTTTGGCGCCCGGTCGCGGTCGCCGGACGCGCCCGGTCGTTGTCGACATCGCCGAAGTTGGTGCTGGCCGTTGGGCGCGAAGTATAGAATTCAAACGGCTAGTACACGTGGCCCTTAATGTTGGACCGACGCTGGACCGACGCGTCCGGTCAGGGCGCCCCTGGCCAAGACGCAGTGAGTGAGTGGTTTTGAGGGTAACGGCTAGGTGTCTTTGGTGGCGCCTATATAAGTGAATTGGCCGGCTCTAGGGAGTCTCTCTTGGCACTTTGACATACTTGACATCCCCTAGAGCTAAGAAAACTTCCTCCCTCACTTTGCATTCATCTTGATTGATCTAGAGAGTGATTGGGAGAGCTTCTAGTGCATTTGCCTTGTGATTGAGCATCTAGTGGCACTAGTGAGCGATCTTGCTGCGATTGAGCTTATTACTCTTGGTGATTGCCGTCACCTAGACGGTTGGAGCAGCGAGCCGGAGTTGAGCAAGGTTGAAGATTGTTCTTGGCCACTCCGGAGGTGATTTGTGAGGGGTGTTGATCCCACCCCGCGGGAGATCGCGAAAGGAATCCTTAGTGGAATCCCGTGTCATTGAGTTACCCTCACTTTGTGTGAGTTCTTGTGGCGCCTGGTGAGGGCTTGGCTTGTGACGCCAATTAGCCACCGAACTACCGAGTGTGTGGTCGACACAACGGGGAGTAGCGTGCCGGCAAGCACGTGAACCTCGGGATAAAAATCTTGTGTCCCTCGGTATTCTTGTGTGGCTTGATCCTTCGAGATCAACTTGGATTTCTCTATTGGATCATCTCTTCGGGTTTCATTGTATTGATAAGACGGTGATTGGTCATCTTCCCGAAGGCACGGTTTGCACGCTCGGTTTCCTTCCTTGCGATTACATTTGTGCATAGTAGTGTATTAGGTTGTGTAGCCTAGTTGTTTTGGTAAGGACCCTATTCTTAGTGTGCTTAGTGTATTAGGTTTGCTAGAATTGATTAGGTTGGCTTGCAACCCCCTCTAGGCTAGCGCAACACTTGCTTCGCTATTTGTTGTACTAACCGGTTTGTTTAGTGCTTTGTAGAAATTTTAATTAGGCTATTCACCCCCCCCTCTAGCCATTTAGGACCTTTTCGCCGGGTCACAGAGTCAGTCACCCACGGCTTCGAACTCCCCGAGACTCCCTCGAATCCCCCGCACGAGTATCTCCTCGTACTCCTCGATCACCTCCTCGTTTCTGGCTGGGCCGCCGAGCAACAAAGACGGACTCGTTTCTCTACATGCATGCGATAATGATGCAATGAACAAAGGCAACAACAACTCTTAAAACTAAACACCTAAAAACTAAGCTAGCAGCTAGCTCTAATGACTAACATGAAAAGCTAAGCATTATTACCTCACGTCAAGCAGTTACAATTAGCTTTCTATTTATTTATCGCATACTCTAAGCAAGGTACGTACTTTAATTACCTAATTAAACTAATTATTTTAGAGCTACAACAATTACACGAGAGCACGTAAATAAACTACTAAAGCTAATCTAATTTACCGACCAGCCTAGCAATCAAGTTCAACCATAACATGACTAATGAGCATTACCGCACAATTACAATATTAGCACAATAATTACGGAAGCATATTTGTTATTTATTGCAGACCCACAAAAATGGAGAGAGAGACATATCCCAAACCCAGATACGGTGTTGGTTGGGATGGAGGGGGATTGAGCAACGCTGGCCGCGTGCGGTGTACCGGATCGGCCCGACGGTGTTCGGGCGAACACGGCCATGGCAACACCCCAGGACGACGATGGCAAAGCAGCTCGGTGAGGGGGTGCAAGGTGGAGATAGGACCGAAGAAAAACTAGAGGTGCTATGGAATCGATGCCGAGGGCTCGGGTAGCCGCTAGTGTCTTTAAGCGGGCGCCACGGCCTCAAATGAACCGTCGGCCAGAAGACTCCTAAATGGAGCTTGACACGGCATGAGTTAAAGCGAGAGGGGTACCGGTGACTCGGTTCATTGATGGCGGTGCAAGACGTGATCTTTCCCCCGCCGAAATTAATGAAGCGGCTCGGTGTGGGTTTGGCGTGCAGCTAGGCTCCTTAACTCTTGCCTGGGCGCGCAATTACGCGAAGTCGACTGTGCTCTACGATTTGGTTTTGGTACGACGCCTGCCGTCACGGCTGCCTTCAAATGCAATGACAGCTCGGTGGTGTCGGTAGCCATTTAATAGAAGAAGACAAAAAGAAGAAATTAAGATGGCAGACCACACACGCGGTGCAAGAGAGTCCAGCAGCCCACTTGCCGTAGCATGCAGCTCGTGGGGAGCTCAGATCACCGGATGAGACGCGGCCGGTCGCTAGCGTGAGCAACCGCTGGGTGTCGCGACGAAAGCACTTAATGGAGAAGTCGTGGACGCGATTTAATCGAAATGAGTCGACTCATCCATGTCGAATTGAATGAAGCCGTAGCGGCGACCATGGTGGCAGAGAGGAAAAGAAGAGGCAACCCGCTCGGCGCCGCCCTTGCTTAATTAACGGAGAGTGGCATGGCTTCTAGTGCTTAGCCTAGTGCATGATTTAGAGCACCAAGGGACAACGCGGCGCCGAGCGAGTGATTGGGAACATCGTTGCGTCACGCAGCGCCATAAATGGCAAGACGACGGTGAGGATTACCACCCGCGCAGAGGCGACGCGACGGCAGCCGGCAAAGAAGGCAGCGACCAAGGAGCTGCATGTGGCACGACCGCATCGGCGGGGAGATGGTCGTGGCCGCTCGCCGACACGCAATGGGCAGCCCCGCAGGGAGCAAAGCATGAGCGCCAGAGGACGGGACGGCCGGCACGACGCAAAGAGCAAAGTGCATGGAGCAAAGCAATTGATTGCCCGGAACAAGCCGCGCAGACGCCATTAGTGTAGAGTGTAGACGCATGCATGCTAGGCAAGGCGTGCAAAGTGTGTCATCCGGATTAGTGTGTACGCACGTGCATGGGCGTGTGGTAGATGGCATGTACGTGTGTGCGTGTTGGTGAGTGTGTGTGTGCGTTTTTTTTGCTTTTCATTTACTTTTCTTTTTTCTTATACACAACCATAGAAACTTTATATTCATTTGCAGCAAAATACTTTTAAGTTGGGCATCAACGTTCAACTACATTTATTATCTAAACTCAATTAAGCTACTTGCTAAGCATGAAGTATTAATTATTTAATACTAACATTTATTTTCTAGTGTTTGAGCACAACCTTAATTAAAGACAACAAGCATAACCAAGACAACACAAGATGCAATTAAAGATTAATATGATGCTCATGAGATGATTTAGCAAAAGATTTATTTAGCGCCAGAAACACCGAGGGTGTTACAATGACTCAACAGGATTGTCACACCCGTGATCTACCAAGCCCGGCCTATAGGGTGCATTCGCAGATAAACAACGTATAAGCACCGTACTTACACAATGTTTACCACTCACCCAACGATCAATTAGATGAGCGCTATACGAACCTATAGATAAGTATAATGTCAATCTAGCTATACTAAGCATATAACCACAATAGACAAAGAACAATATAACTATGAATATAAGTAGATAAGTATTCATCAATTCAATTGTAGCAATCATATAACTATACAATGAAAGAGAACAAAGGTGAGAGAAGGTAAGAACTATACCAAATCTAAGCTCTTGATGGCTTCAGAATCCAAGCCTTCGCTTGCCTCTCTCTAGTTCTAACTAGCTATCTAGGCCCTAGCTAAGGAGCTATGATTAGGGTTTCTGGCTGATGATCGGACTTCGAATGAGGAATGAATGAATGTGCCTCTCCCCAGGGGGTCCTGCCCTCCTTTTATAGCCCTGGACGATGATCGTGAGCCATCGGATGAAACTGACCTTGACATGCGGCTGAGATTGGCCCTCAAAGGCGGTGGAGCGAACCGGGCGAACCGGGCCGTGACCGGGGCCTACACCAGACCGGCCGGTCCAGGCCTAGACCCGCCGGTCTGGCCTGGTGGCCTCCAGGCCCCCGGCTCGGCATGGTGTCTTCTCGTCTCTTCTAGAATATTCCTGAGTTGCCGCGGTGTCCGTTTTCCCGTTCTACGTTTCGATAAGCTCTCGTGGTTGCGTCTTTTCCGGTTTACGCCTGCAGAAATAGTGAAACACCAAAACTCGTGGAATTCTGTCAGTGTAAACCCTATATCTACTTTAGTGATCACAATTGCATCCTTTTCATGGCTAGTTGATGGTTGGTTTCGTACAATAACGACCATCAACAACTCCTCTAAGCTTAACCTTTGCTAGTCCCTTAGCAAAAAAACTTAGAAAAGTTATTGCAAGATATATATGTTTAAACATTGTAGCCATCTAGGAGCAACTCCTTAGAAGTATACCTGTAGTCAGACAGAAATTTTTCTCCAAGTTATGCAATAACTGAGCTGACTTTCAAACTTACCCATATTACCTTTGACTGTGGGGCTTATTAGCTCTTCTTTGGGTCTTGAGTACTTGATGCATTTAAAGATCTCATCTAGGCACTATATCTCAAGCTCTTCGATCAACTATCATTCTGAAGTTTTTAGAGATTTTTAAATAAAACTCAGAGCTTTCCATGTATGACACTCTCAAGTCACTCAATATATGTGGTATTTATGGATTCTCACCAAGGCAGTGATGATGGTTGCCTTTCTTTTCATCCTATAACTAAAGCTTTATATGGAGCTTATAGGTAAGGAGAAGACATGAAAGAGCAAACTTGCAATGCATGTGTTGTAAAGTCAAACAATGGATCCATGAAGAAACAAGTCATACAGTCAAATCAAGATGTATAGGTGGATGGATATGGTGGATATATGGTGGAACCTAATTCTACTCAGCTCCTTGAATGTCTATCTCTCCTTTTGAACTTTGAAAAACTGGCCAGAGGTTATGAGCTATCTTTTTCTTTTCTTTTTCTCAGGGAGTTGGGCATCAACTACCCATTGTTTTAGTACTAGGACACTTGTCCATTTTTCTTTTTTCTCCCCTTTTCTCTCTCTTTTTTTTCAAATATCTTTTTTCATAGCTCATAGCACTCCTTTTGGCATTTATAGATTTAGAGAGATAACAACAGGAACATGGAGCATTTATTGGGTAGCTATCCTAATGGAATATTTTTGGTGTTCTCTCCCAGTGTAGGAGAAAAATATTTTTGAAATGGATGTAGGTGGACTGGCATGTTGTTGTGCCTACTCCAATATAGAGTAGTGCATATGGAGGTGGATCTTGATTCAAGAGCATGACAACTTTCTCACCAGGGTCATAAAGGTTGACAAAACTCAATGCAAGACAAGCAGCATGTATGTAGAAGTTTAACTAGCCTATCTCATCATGTTTGGCTCTGGTGGGAATGTAAGCTTTGTCATATAGGAACTCATCATATTTTTGCATTTTTTAAAAGGTAAATCTCTAAAACTCTAGTGTCACTCAGAACAAGATAGAAGCTCGATTTTCTCAATCTTATCAATCGTACCCTGACTTAGTTCAAGCGTATGCAACCCACAAGTTTCGTGCTCGAGAGGAAATTCTCATGTCAAAACAGTTGGAGCTAAAACTCAGAAAAACTTTTATCTAAGCTCTAGGCATTTCAAAGGTGTTGTAACAGAGCAGCTTATCATCAATTCAAATCATCTCAAGAGCTTTCTTTTTATTGACTCTAGACAGACAAATATTTTTATTTAGTTTTTTTCATTTTTCAAAGACTCATACTTTATAAGATTTTAAAGACTCTAAGGACTCTTAAAAAGCATGGACCTTCATGTGCCCATATATTTTTGATATTTTTAGGTTTTCTTATGATACTATGGTGAACCTTCATGTGCTCACATATTTTTAATATTTTTTTCAATTTTATGACTGACTCGATAATTGCGTAGGTACACCTATCTGGGTACCTAGGGGATGCCTTCCCTAAGTTGGTTGTTGTCGTGGTTGAGCATTGAAGCCGAAAGCAGTCCCTCTCGATGGAGCTCATGCTTGCAAGAGTCGGCGTAGCCGGGAACCTTCATCTTATCCAACCAAGAAGTTGCTTTCTTCACACAATTGGTTAGCTTCGTGTAGGGAAGGCGTACTTCGAGTGATGTAGATGATGATTCCTAGGTGAACTAACTCTTAGAGTCATCCTGCAGCAAACATCTCACAAAACACCAAAACTCGTGGAGCGGATTAGGATAAACAGTTAGTGGTTAGCCGTTTCGCGAACTTGGTTATTGTGAGGGGTTTTCAAAGGGTGTTATAGTGCATACAAAGTGCAACAAGATGCTCAATGATTATTTTTGGATTTTTCTTTTATCAAACAGAAATGAAATATGCATGCTAATTTTTATTTTATTTTTTTAGGCCACCACAGTGAACACTCTTTTAGCTTGCACTGCAGGTATGTCATATGGGGCTTTAAGGTTTTCCAAATATTTTTGTGATTTTTTATAAAGATGATGAAAACTAACTATGAATCAAAAGTGCAAGAAAGTAAATAGATAACTACTATTTTTACCTTATGGCAAGGGTTCGGAGTTTAGAGTCCTCCGGATAAGACTTCTCATAGTCGTCACTCCTGGTGTGCTTCATCGGATCCCGAGGATGGGGACCCTGACGTTGGACCTCCTGGTGATAATGACTCAGTTGAGGAGGTTACCTTTTCTTTTCATACCTTTATAGGTTGTTGCTTTGGTGATGTATGTTCTTCTTTAATTGCTTCCTCCTCAACATTGCTCTTTTGAGAGCGATTCCTCCGGTGCTGATGTCTCCTTGGACAGGGTGAAAGCTGCTAATTCAGAAGAGTTATAATCCTTAAAATGACAGCGTACCTTCTCCTCTGGGAATTAAAAGTGGATTTGGCCTGATCCATTATAGATGATGGCGTTGGTGGTGCTGAGGAATGGCCTCCTAAGGATGATGGGTGTCTCATCTTTTTCTCCTATGTCCAGTATCATGAAGTCGGTCGGGACGTAGTGGGTATGGATCTTGACCATGATGTCTCTTGCTACTCCCTCCGGGAATCTCGTTGTGTTATCCGCCAGCTGCAGCTGCATATAGATAGGGTATAGAGGTGTATCGAACAATAAGTCATATACCTTTTTAGACATAATGTTGACAGCTGATCCGGTGTCGCAGAAAGCATCGTAGAATAAGCACTGTCCAATAGTGCAATCAATGGCTGGCATGCCTGGATCCTCTCTCTTGGTTAGAAATGGTGAGGCTAAGAGATAGTTGTTGGTATTTCTTATGCACAATTAAAATATGAAGGATTCCGCAAGCGCACAGAATTACCATTGTAGCATTTTACCGGAAGTATTCCAGGTATCGTTATTTATATTTTACCACTGGGAAACAATGGCTAAAGATATTGATAGTTCACTATCATGTATCTACTAACTAGTATACTAACTAGACCTAAGCAGGGGTAAGTGGTAAATGATAAGAGTTATGCACAATATCACACACGTGAGGAGAATCCTATAATATATAGTCAATTAACTTGAGAGGACTAAGGGAGAGATCAAGGTTCCTATGTACTTCTCTATTACTGGGTTCTATTCTAGTTGACACTAGAATGTAACGAATACATGGGTAAGTATAGCACACACAATAGCACTCGGGGGCAAAGCAAGTACCTTTCCAACTCTCGAATAAGACTGGGAAGAAGGTAGTTGGGGAAGGCGCTAAAAAAGCCCTACGAAACACCAATCCCGACGTGGTGGAATACGAAGGCACACATAGAGTCTGTCACCCCTATGGGCTACCACAACTAACCGTAGGGATTGGGCGCAACCTCAGGTAACCTATAGTCTAGACACCATGCCTACACTATAGATTACTACTCTAGCTACACGTAATAACTAGAGCACCTAATACAAAGCGGAGATCCTATGCTAAGATGCAATAACTACACTAACCATACAAATAAGGCATAGAAGTAAATAGAGAAGATAAATGTACTAAAGCAAAAGTGTTGCAAAAATAAGATACAAAGATATACTGCAGGACCTCCAAGGCTCCACGGCGAGATCCGAACGAAGCCTCTCAACCCTAACTCTCAAGTTACTCAACTATTACATTGAAGAGTCTAGCCCTAATCTCCCCGGGTGGGTTGATCTCCATGAGAGTATGATCCTTTCAAGGGACACCTCTCAAATGGATCCCAATGAATAATGAATTAGGGTTTTGGGGGATGCCTCCCCGGGGGTCCGGGGCTTCTTTTATAGACCCGAAGCGATTAACGCCGCCCCTTGGATCAAACCGACATCGGCTGGCGGCCGAGATTCTTCCTCAAAGGCGGTGGATCCCATGGGCCGAAGCTGGGCCAAAATGGCCAAAATGCCAGACCGGCCGGTCCGAGGGTGGGACCGGCTGGTCTCCCCCTATGACAGGTGGGCCCCACCTTCCCGCAGGTGGTGGTTTCGGTGTCTTCTAGATCCTTCCCCCAAGCAGTGCCGCCTGTGTGCGATATCTTTTCATCCAAAACTCCAAATATGGCAAATGATATGTCCGTTTTCGATCGTCTCGACGAGCCCGTCGCAATGGTGCATTCTAATCCATCATTTGAGATACTTTTATACTGTCATATTGGTCAATTTTGATAGCTTTTCCAAAGATATACCTGTAGAAACATAGATTCACCAAAACTCGTGGAACTCGTTAGATCAAAACCCTATACCTATGCTCTGTGGTTCTTTTCATGTCATGTTTGATGATAATAGATGGGTTATAATTGATATTAGTGACCGTCAACAATGGTCATGCTCATACTCAACAGTCTTGACTACTTGGACTTGCTTTCTCACTTGCCTCCTGTTCTTATTCTTTCTCTTCCCATTTGATTTCTTCTTGGCATCTTTAATTGTTGGCTTGACTGGGAAGTAAGCTCCTCTTGGGTTTATAGGAGCTTCAAGGGTCCTATTCTTGAAACTAAACTTCTCTTTATTGTCCTTGATGGTAAAACAAATCTTAGCATCGTCCCGTGTAGATGATGCCTTTTACAAGATTTCGGGGAATGGTCGGCCAAGAATGATTGGACTCTTAGGATCTCTGCCGATATCTAGGACTACAAAGTCTACTGGGACATATGATTTCCTGATTCGTATGCACACGTCATCTAAGATTTCTTCAGGGTGTTTAACCGTCTGGTTCATGAGCCGCAAACACATATTCGTGTACAACAAAGATGCCCATAAAAAGACTTGGTCAAAGATTACCTTAGGCATGATGTTGACACTGGCACCTAGATCGCAGACAACTTCAAGGAAGTCATGCTGCCCGATAGAGATGGGGATCACAGGTCTCTCTGGATCTCCTCTCTTGGGTGGCATGGACTCATCCTTTCATTCTGATGATGCTTCAACGTAGTAACTTGCATACACATCAACCAGATTCGCGGTCTCGGGCTCTAGAGGTTGTCCTGGAATCTTACCTTCGTTGGTCGGTGGAACAGCGGCCGCCAGGTGAGCTAATTGTTGTTCTATCATTTTATTAAAGCTAAGCTAGTTCTTAACAAAGAAATGTAAAGCTATCCATTTTAGTGTTTATATTTTCTAGCATTTTATCATTAGATGCTACCTTCCTAGATAAAGTCTCCACAAATTTATTTTGGTTGGAGATCACTTCTCTTAAAGGCAATTGAGCATAGTTATTGTAATTAGTGCCTTAAAAGTTATCTGGGAAATTACCTTGGTAGTTGGGCCTTTGCTGATTCCATCCTTGATTTTGAGGACGATAGTTGTTGTTGTTGTTGTTGATGAAGTTCACATCCTCATGGGTCTCAGGACAGCTGTTGCCTGAGTGCCCCCTATTGCCACACATTTTACAAGTCATGCATGAATCATTGATGTGTATGACATCTTGTCTTTGGCTGGCCTTGTCTTTCAGCTTCTTCATGAGTAGATCTATCTTGACGAACAGCATGTCTACCTCTTTGAGCTGGTGCATTCCTCCACTCCTCTTGCGGGTTGTTTGGTGCTCATCACTCCAATCTTGATTGGAGGCCATCTTTTCCATAAGAGCAGCAGCTTATGGTATGGTTAGTGACATAAATACACCTCCAGCAGCAGCATCAACGTTGTTACGGGTGCTGTTGGTGAGCCCGTGATAGAAAGTCTGTATAAGGAGCCAATTCTCCATCCCATGGTGAGGACATTCTGATATGTAGTCTTGAAAGCGTTCCCATGCCTCTGGGACTGACTCGTCATGTTGTTGCTGGAAACTTGAGATCTTCCCCCTTAGGACACTTGTTTTACCCATAGGAAAGAATCTTGATAGAAAAGCTGTGGAGCACTTGTCCCAAGTTGTATGATTGTCTTTGTTGGCGTAGAACCATTGCTTTGCCTTTTCTAACAGTGAGATTGGGAACAAACGCAGCAGGACGGTGTCTTTTGGTACACCCTTCATCTTGAAAGTGCTACAAATCTCTAAGAAGTGTTGGAGATGAGCACTTGCATCTTCATGTGCTTTTCCACAGAACAAGTTGGCTTGCACCATGGTGATAAGAGCTGGCTTGAGCTCGAATCCATTCTCCCCAACTTCGATGTTAAGTCTAGTACGGATGTTGGTGGTGGTTGGAGCGGAGAACTCGCGCAGTGACTTATCAGCCATTTTCTCAAAAACTGGTGCTAAGTTGTCTTCTTGTTGCTCTTCTTCTTCACTTATAGGAGCTTGCTCCCCCAAAGAACGAACCTCAGCAGTGGGTGTCTTTGATGGAGATTCAAAGATATCCCTCACTTGCTGGAATTTCCTTCTTCGAAAGAGTTTCTCTAGATTTTCAACGTAGTTATCTGGCAGATCAAAACCACTCATTCATTACCCTGCATAAGATATCACAAAGATAGAAAGCACAAGGGTAAGCCTGCATTGAGTAGGGGTCTACGGTTTCCTCTATCTTATTAGTTTGTTAGGTCTATCGCTATTCCTTTAATCGCCAATTGTCTTCCCCGGCAACGACGCTAAAAATGCTTGTTGACACCTCTTAATGTTATTTCTAGCAACGGCGCCAAAAATACTTGTAAGTAGAGCATCGCTACTAGAGTGCCAAGTTGTCATCCCCAACATAACACTAAGGAGTACGGTATTAAATCATGCCACCATTTAGAATATAGAAATAGTATCTGCAAGCGCACAGATCAAATACCATTGTAGCATTTTACCCAGAGTATTATGGGTTGTTATTTATATTTTCCCAAAGGAAGGTCTACATAGCTCTCGTGTAAAGGTAGCGTGTTAACCTAGAGTATAATGGATAGATATAACCATGTCCTCACTACTCAATGCAGGGGTAAGTCACAAGATAAATAATAAGATAAGTATATAATCATCAGCATAAATAGATAGAGACTCCTAGCTATATCATTAGGGTTACTAGTAGAACATCAAGAGATATTCCTGTGTTATTTCTAGCTACATATCAATGTATATTATGGTTAGTGCAGTACACTTAGTAGTCATAGCTAAGGTTAGCATTATATATATTCATAGTAGACATACTAGGGAAGTTTGAGAACATAGCACGCCCTTTCTTCGTGCAAAAGCCCTACTGTGCCTATAAACGGGGTTTAGACTACATAGGACTCAACAGGATTGTCACACCCGCGATCTACCAAACTCGGCCTATAGGGTGCATTCGCAGATAAACAACGTATAAGCACCATGCTTACATAATATTTACCACTCACCCAACGATCAATTAGATGAGCGCTATACGAACCTATGGATAAGTATAATGTCAATCTAGCTATACTAAGCATATAACCACAATAGACAAAAAAAACAACATAACTATGAATATAAGTATATAAGTATTCATCAATTCAATTGTAGCAGTCATATAACTATACAATAAAAGAGAACAAAGGTGAGAGGAGGTAAGAACTATACGAAATCCAAGCTCTTGATGCCTTGATGGCTCCAGAATCTAAGCCTTCACTTGCCTCCCTCTAGTTCTAACTAGCTATCTAGACCCTAGCTAAGAAGCTCGATTAGGGTTTTCGGCCGATGATCGAACTTCGAATGAGGAATGAATGAATGTGCCTCTCCCCGTGGGGGTCCTGCCCTCCTTTTATAGCCCTGGGCGATGATCGTGAGCCATCGGATGAAACCGACCTTGACATGCGGCTGAGATTGACCCTCAAAGGCGGTGGAGCGAACCGGGCGAACCGAACCAGAACAAGGGGCCTACACCTGGACCGGCCGGTCGGCCTGGTGGCCTCCGGGCCCCCGACTCGGCGTGGTGTCTTCTCGTCTCTTCTAGAATATCCCTGAGTTGCCGTGGTGTCCGTTTTCCCGTTCTACGTTCTGATAAGCTCTCGTGGTTGCGTCTTTTCCGGTTTACGCCTGCAGAAATAGTGAAACACCAAAACTCGTGGAATTCTGTCAGTGTAAACCCTATATCTACTTTGGTGATCACAATTGCATCCTTTTCATGGCTAGTTGACGGTTGGTTTCGTACAATAACGACCGTCAACAATAATGTACAAGGTGATAAGTAATTTGTTAATTCACAATATAATAGGATGTTTTACGTCTCAAGTAAAGAACATATTAGCATATTTTGATTAACCTTTTTTCTCTACTACCCTTAATTTCTTTCAAAGCATGGATTTAGAATAGATATAAAATAAATTAGCAAGGAGAGTAAGACATCTCAAGAACCAATAATCTCAAGAGACGCCATTGATCTGCATCTTATTAGGTACAACTCAGGAAAACACATGTGAGTAAACCTTAAATTTTATATTGTTTGTGAAGATAAGTTTTGTATTGACCAAAAATTTCTTTTGTTATTTGTTACGTATGTAACAGTAAAAAGGCAATGGAAGATTACATCTCAAAAGAATACATTAATTTGCCTAACCTTTGTCTATTTAAATTATTAATTGTCTAACCTCTATTTAGAAAAGGTAATTCTATTTGTAATCACTCAAAACTAATTGTGAATCTTATGCAACAAGAATACATGTTTCATAAGGAGAACTAGAAAACCTGGCACGGCCTTGCCGCGTCCTTCTTGGAGTGTGCCCGCCGGAGTCTAGGCCATTTGCAGTGTAGATGGTTTTAGGGATAGGGTGATTGGATGAGTATGGAGGTTAGTTATGCCTCGGCAACTGTTGATATGTTATATTTTACTTTTGTTATTGAAATAGTACTCTCACATTTTTTTAAAGGAAAAAGGGGTAAAAGTATTTATTAAGAGCATCTCCAACAATTGACAAATTTTGTTTGCCAAATTTCGAGTTATAGCAACTTGCTAAATACTTTGACAAGTAGGAAAAAGTGACCATCTCCAATAGTTTGCCATTTGGGCTTACCAAATTAAAACAAAAGGCCCACATCCTAACTAATCTTGCAACTAACGTTGGCCCCTCTCCTCCCATCGGGTCTCTTGCGAGTCTCTCCTCCCGACTCGCCTTGAGCCGCCGCCGTTTCCTTCATCGATCGCGGCAAGGGTGCCACCCCATCGCATCCATCGTTCTCGCATCGTGAGCAAGTCATGAAGGAAAAAATATAAGTAGCTATCTGTTGCACCGCTGTTCTCGCTGGGAAACAGCTATCTGAAGCCTTTTCCAATCATCGTTGGGAATTGGTATATCAAGCACCAATCAAAAACAATACTGCAATATGTACTGGATGCTAACTGAAATAAGTAATGCAATCAGATCAACATGGCGTAACTGAAAAAATATAAAGCAAGGGAGAAGTGCTACAGTTCAGATAGAATAGAGAAAGAGGGCAAATATAATATCTGCATATACCACGCAGTTGAACTGAATGAGGTGTGTGTGCAATTGCCGCCACTTTAATCTAAGATGCACCACCATGTACGTCCATCCAAATCTCCCCAAGACAGTAAGAGCACGAATCGACGAACTCTAACTTGAACCGTGAATTCGGTCCCTCTTGACGACGACAGCCCGTAGCAAGCTGCCGGGACCGGCGCTATGGCTGCACGGCGCCTTCACAACCACCTGCATCGCCGAACTTCACCCCCCTCCGATCACGCTGTGGTGCCGCGTGTAACATCGCCGCCCCGGATCGCGGCTTATACGATTTGCAAAGAAAAGGCAGGGAGATCGATGGGGCATGGAAGATCGGTGGACGACGGAAAACAGTAGATCGAGTTGGGCTCGGAATTTTACGATACCGATCACACGGCCGCCGGGCGGAAGAGACCCTCGCGACCTCCTGCGTGTGCCTGGAATCTAGATGCGGGCGGCGGCTTGGAATCCGAGTAGCCAAGAGGAGGCGGCGTTCCTCAATTTTGCGGCCTCGACGGGCGGGAACAAGGGCCGGAATTTTCACCTCCCGCGCGGGAACAGAACCGACGAAGGGCGCAAGGCGGGCGATGGCGAAGGCTTTTCCGCGCTGAAAGCTACACGCTGCTGCTGCTCCACAAATTGGCAAACGCCCAGATTTGGCAAACACATATAGCAAACTGTTGGAGAGTGATTTGTTGCATTTTTTTGCCAAATTTTTAGGATGGCAAGTCATTTGGCCAATTGTTGGAGATGCTCTAAGGAGGGAGGAGCATAAGTAGCTGGAAGCTTAACGTGATGATATTTTCTCATGAGGAGTTATGAACAACTGGATTTTCAATTTTACATTCTTATTTGATTTTGATATTTACTCTAAAAATATAGTCAAAAAGTACAGTAAAAAATTTTGCATTAAAACACGTTCTATTTTGGATCCACTGCATAGATGTATTCATGGGGATTCCAAAAAAAATGATTTTCTATTTTCAATTTTTCTATAATTTAGTATGCAATTTAAAGTTTTAGCAAATTTATTCTAAATAAAAGAAAAAGATTAATAGATAAGAGAGAATAGCGTCGAGCCGATTTTGGCCCACTAAGGCCCAGGGAACGGGTGGCAGTCCGGCCCATAAAATGGCCTAGATTGCGGGTTAATTTCCGAGAACTTTAAGGGCTGCTTTGCAAATAAAACTGAGAGAGGAGCTTGGACTGCGGGTTGATTTATCTAAAGATCAAGGGCGTTTTTTGCAAAATAACCGAGAAACACCCGATTTGGGACGTTCGCGCGCCCGATCGGACGGCCGCGAATTGCAGGTGATGTGGCACGCTCTGCGCTCGATTTTTGGCCGTTTCCAGGGTCAGCTTTCGTTGTGTAGATATAGGTTTTAACAGTTCCTCAAAATTAGTTAAACTTAAATTGTTTTTATTGATTTCATTAAATTGTTTTTATTGATTTCATTCAAACTCTCTAAAATAATTTATGATATCGCCTATCATAACTATAAACACGTGCGTGTCGCACGTGCATTACTACTAGTAGATATAAATGTCGATCTTATGGAGTACTTCACTACTGCTGCTAACTACTCCAGAACATGTCAGCATCCGGCTACACTACCACCATCCAGAACCTGGACCTATGTGAAGTACAATAATAAAGATCCGAAAGATCTTACCACCCGGCTACACTACCATCCACCTGCACCACCTATTCCTGTGCTATACAAACTAAAGAAAAACATGTTACCAAAAATAACGAAGTAACATAAACATGCCATCAGTCCATCACACCATTTTCTAAAAGCAAATCGTCAACAATAAGATGAAGCCTACCATTCCAATGCCAGTACATGACAGCCTCATACCATACATGGTTAAGAAGCATGACAAGAACAACAACTAATTCAATGTGGGTTTCAGGCGGCCTCAGACTATCATAGAAAAACTATACTTCTCCTCCGGAGTAGAAGGGTCGTCTAAAACAATGTTAAACTGCCTACACATACGAACAATATCCACAACACAGGTTACCATAGTGACGCTTCTAAGTATCGATGCTCCTCTCCTTATTATCAAGTCAAGTATTAAACAACACTAGAATAAATGCAACGACGCTGCTCCAGATCAGCCACTCACTCTCTTTTCCAAAGACCTTGCCTTCTCACAGCTCACATCCTTCACAATGACATGGTGTTCGTCGCACAGGCACTTGATTACTATACCACTAAAACTTTCCATTACATCACTGAAAAACTTATAATGAGATACAATACAGTCAGCTCCACAGGGTGGAAGATCCAACCCAACCACAGTATACTCTAGCAGCCTACAACAAGGCCAAAACCATGAAGCCTGGCCTCGTTCAGCCCAAAATCTGCCTAAGCACCGCCCGCTTACATAAAGGAACACAACGAGGGTCTACAACAACAACATAGTGACCACAACAAAGAAACGAATTCAGCTTAGCCCAAAATCATACAAAGATTTAAGATATCTAGCACAATCATAGTAACAGAATGCACTGTCGGTACAGAAATATCAGCAGGACTTCAGGAGACTCCTCACTAGTTTCTTCACGATAAACAAGCTCTTCCAGAATCGGAACCTCGGCAAAGCTCTGAGCAGTCAAAGAACGAAACAGGCAGATGCACTGAAGAAAAATAGGAAAAAACCAGCACCCTCCATCTGCTGCTGAATCAAACCAATCCCTGACAGAACATGCCCAGTACAAGCATAACCGCTACCAGCACAGACTTGATTAAGCTTCTGAAGATCTTATAGGTGATGGACGTCTGGTGATCCAAGTCATGGCAGTTTTTTTCTTTCTTTAAGTCTTGTTCGCTGGATACATGTTCTCTCTTATGTTGTTCAAGCGCCTTTGTAATAGGTGGTAGTTCAGCCGTGGTGCTGATTGGTTTCTTTTAGATCTAGCTTTGGTTATGCATACCTGTAAACACTGGTTTTCCCAGTGGGTGTGTGGGTGGCGTGTGTTTGTATTAAAACTTTGGCTTTATATACAAGCAGGGTTTTCCTCCATAAAAAAAAGATTCAGATCCAATAATTGGCCAAAAACTATCAACACGCATAGTATATGTTTGTACCCAATTCCAAGTGCGGTGCAAGGAAAATGCAAAAGGAAGGAGTAACGCAGTTTTTAAGATATTTCTACTTTTATAAAGTTACTATTCTTGTTTCTTGAGGACAATCATTGTAAACTTTTTTACGTTAGCTGAAATGCTTTTATTTTGATACATTCAATTGATCATACCTGGAATGCAGAAGCTCACAAAGGGAATTACATGATAGCCATGCAGGTTCAAACCCTTTCCTATCTCTCTATCACGGCTTAACATAAGCTCAACAGCGAAGAGCCGACTAGCAGTCCGCACCAAAATAACTGCAATACCATCTGCAAAGCCAACCACTCGAGCCGAACCAAGAGGACATCAACAGGGAGAAGCTCAATAACTCTGCTCTGTGCCCATCCAGCGTTCTCCTCCCTACTACTATCATCGAGTCGAGCTCGACGCTCCCTTGACCACAGGACAAGTTTGGACTGCTGAATGACAGCCAATCCCAGGTTACCATCTTTTGTAGTCATGAGCAGCACGGCGCCGTGATCCTGCAAGAAGAATGCAGGTGCTTTTATAATATCAAACTCCTGTGTGTCCAAATCGTGCTTCAGGATTCCGGTGGAGCATCGAAAAAAGAGTGTATTCCCCACCAGGGCACTACGCCCCAGCAGGTTTGTTGTAGGCTTCCAGGCGGGGGCCGGAGTTAAAAGGGCGAGCTCACACTGCTCACTCCATGCACCAGCCTCAGATGAGTAGACGCTTGCGGACGTGACGAACCGCAATGCCTCGTTGATTCCCACGAAGACAACACGGAAGGGTCCGCGGGCACAGTCGAGGTGGTCGCACTCGGCGGCCGCGCAGACCACCGCCGCGGTCCATCCGTCGCAGCACCGGTGGCGGAGCCGCGGCAGCGTCCGCAGGTCGCCCCTGATAGGGTCCCACACGACGAGGTCCTCCTCGCTGTCGCATGTACGTCCAGGCACGACGAGGTCCGCGCTCTCGCGCGTACGTCCAGGTCCAGGCGAGTACCGGCTGAGGAGGACGCGGCCGTGGCGGGCGTCAAGCGCCCTCTGGATCTGGACGCCGCTGCCGTCGCTGGCGAAGCGCGGACGGAAGGAGGAGGCGGATTCGAAGCGAAAGGGCGCTCTCTGGGAGTTGAGGAAACCGAGCACGGGGGCCGCGCGGTGGAACTCGTGGAATCTGTGCCGGAATCCGGGGCTGGAGACGAGGCGGCGCCAGCCCTTGCAGGCGAGGGCAGCATGGACGAGGCCCGCGGGATCGTCCGGAGGCAAGCGGAGGAGGATCTCCTCGATGAGGTCATCCACCAGCGACGGTACCAGTCGCGCCGTCGCCATGCTGGTCGGTCGGATGGATGCGGCAGCGGGGGCGAGGGTTTTGTGGATGAGGGACGGCTTTGCGTGGGAGACTGGGAGAGAACGTGACGGGCAGTCAACGAGGCTGACCGGCGGGTGGCTAAGCCACTGCCAGGTAGGGCCAAGGAGGAGCAAGGGTTAAACTGTTTGGCTAATTTCAATCGGATGCTCTGCCTGTGTTGTAATTTCATCCGCTAATGTTGTATACCGTTGCAAGTCCCTTGAATCGGAAGAGTACTAGTATTAGGTCCGGTTTAAAGAAAGTATACTCTAGTTACTTAATCATTTTAAATTATAAGGCGTTTAAATTTTTTATTCTAAATTTAATCACTCATCTTATTTAAAACTTTATATAAAATATTGGGATTTTTGTTGTGGCTTGCTCTATTAATAAAAATTATTTAAAAATAGCTTAAATTTGACTATGTTTATACAATTTCTTTTAATAAGACAGTGGTCAAATTTACGGTCAAAAAAATCCAAACGTCTTATAGTTTAAAATAGAGGGAGTAGTACACAACTTTACTAAGACCTAAAAAATTACAAACATTCATAAAGAAACATATAAAAAGTTACTCACAAAAGTTTCTTAATGCACCATTCTCGTTTTTCATTTTTATTTTAGGCTACATGACTTTCTTAATGTAATTTATGTTTATTTCCTTTGTTTTTAAAACGTAAGACGTTTTGTATTTTCTAAATACATGGTTTTTTCTTTGCATTTTAGATATAGGATATATTTAGATTCATGATAAAAGTAATGTGTCTAAAAAATCAAAACGTCTTATAATTTGAAACGAAAGAAGTAGTTTTCTCATGAATTTTTTCACAGAAGAAAAAATTGCTAAATATTAGCGTAAATGCATTGCTACATATTGACAGTCTCGAAGTTGTCTCGTCCAATGCCACATACGATTTTTTTATGACACGGAGAGAGAGAGAGAGAAATATGAGCGAAAGAGGTCGTTCTTTTGGTGAAACAACCACCTCATGAGCAAAAATTTAGAACCATGAGACAATTATTTCACCGTGCAATGCAACTCATAAACTTTACTTTGTTGATTGCACAAAAGGATAGTTGAATTATATAAGACAAGTTATTATGTTTCAATTGCCTTGTAGTTGTAGTTATTATGTAACATTGCCCAATTCAAAAATAAGACAATAGCAATGTATTTACCCTTATGGCCTGTCTAGATCTCTGGAATTGAATCTCGTTCCATAAATCAGATTCTACCTGTTGGATTCCCCTAGAAATAGGATAGCTAGAATTCGATTCAATTCATTTTCTGTTTGGGTTTTCATGGAAATTTTTTTCTTACAATATTACATTAATTCTTGTTTGGCAGGTGTATTAGATTGACCAAAACCATCGGACTCGGACCAAGAGGAGGGAGAGTGCCAGCAAGGCTGTATACTTTCTGATCAGGGAAAAGGAGCTAAAGATTACAGTGCATAGCAAAACAGTGGTGCTCTTTTGTTGCTGCACTTTGTGATCATGGTCAGCTACTGCCTGTCTGGGAGCAGAAAAGTTGCAGACGCGGAAGTTTCTGATAATATACACTGGTTCATCGTGTTGATCGTTCTAACCTGACATGTGCTTAGTCATGGTTCATTCTTCATTGCAGGAGGGTCGGCTAGGTGTTGATGCAGCACATAATCATTAGGAGGAACGATGGCTGCTGCTGGCTGGGCCGAGGTCATCGGCCGACAACATCGGACGACGGTTGCTGCGTGCTGGGCTGGGTCCTGGAAGCGTGGAGGTCACCTGGCAACCATTCTCAACTATTGCTGCGTGCTTTCCAGCGACGGTGATCCGAAAAGCCACTATGCTCCTCAGGACTTGGCGCCCGTTGTTAAAGCCCAGCTAGGGCAGGGAGAGATCCGAGAGATGTAGCATTAGGTTATCTTGTTTTTTTTGGGTCGAGTCTCCTAACATTTGTAGTTCAATAGTTGAGTTTTTTTTGTTGGATTCATAGCTGTTCTAGAAAGGAAGGGCTTGTTAGCGTCTGCGTGTACGTGCAATGCCAATTTTGGCGCCTGCTCAGGAACTTGTGGTCGACGGTGAAAAACTGAACTGAGACAATAGCCGCGCGACGATACTGAATAGGTGAGAAACCAAATTATATGGTTTCAATGAGTGAGGAAAATAATATTTGGATAGCAAGAAGGCCAAATACTTTTTTCGCTGAGAAATATTCACTTTTTTAGCAACCATGAGAAATATTCACTGAAAAGATCAGGATAGCAAGACGAAATCAGTCATCACTCGCACATAATTAAGAAATTTAATGAAGACCATTTCACGGCCCAAATAAAGCCTCGGCCCAAATAATTGTTCTTGCAATAGATGAGCATCACACAAGCGCGGCTTTGCTGTGCTGTCTCCGGTCGGTCTCCCTCCTCTCCCCATCCCGGATAGGCCCCTCCAATCCAATGCGTCCGTGTCCGTCGCTGCAGCCTGCACTCGTGAGCATGACATTGGACTCGTGTTGTTCGATTCAATTCGTCCCTTCCGGCACTCACTCCCCCCTGCACGGCTGGACCACTTTTACCCAGCGAGTCGAGTGAAGATACATACTGCCCTCATTACTTGCCTCGTGTCATAAATCCAGCGAACTGCCAGCTCGCGGAGTAGTAAAATGAAAGGCAGTAAAAAAGCAGGATTTGAAATGGCTTGCTGCCCTGGGCGGCTGTGCCCTGCTCTTCGTGCAACGGTCTGCTTGCGATGAAATACGCTCCTTCCTCTTGAGGCGCGACGCGTGCGTGAGCACTCGCAGGCTTGAAGTTGCAGAGTACTGGGTGTTTCCATACAGCTAGCGCATTCTAGCCGTTAGAAACACAGGGATGGCAGGTCCCCAGCGTCCCCAGCGTCCGTAGCAAGCACAGAGATGGCACGACACGCGTCGTATCCAGCTTTATAGGTAATGCCAAGCAGCTTGAGCTTCCAGAGAATTAGTATTAGGGTATGTTTGGAACATAGAGTGAATAACCTTTATAAAAACTGTATATGATCTAGAGAAGAAAAAAAAAAAGCCTTCTGAAGGCTGAGTTTTTGGATAGTAACTTTACAGACATCAGCTAATGCGATGAGTTTTTGGATCTCTCTTCGTGATCTGCTCCCACGGCCCTAGCACAATTTGGCTGGAACACCAGCTTGCACATGTGACATGTCGAAGTGCTTTGCCTGATGATTCCATATCACCGACCAAGCAACTTCGCAGGTAAGCACAACAGCTTTATTAAAAAAGAATAGGCAAATTATGATTTACCCATTGATATGATAGTACGTAAGCATCCTTTTTCATACATCAGGCCGATCGGACCCGTACCAAATACACAGTACATCACACACTTTCATCAGCAGACAGTACACGTACACAGCTGTCGTTTCGTACACGCTTAACTGCTCAAGATCAACCGGCCGCGTAGCTAAGCGCATATTACCACCACCACCACGCGGCCCTACTTTTGTCTATTATACCTAAACACACCAGGCACAGCCGTCATGCTTACTGCTGATACACACCACGATCGGGACGCGAAAAGCACGCCGACGAGGGAGAGCGGAGGCCGACGAGCACTCACTCCACGAGCTGCTCACTCGAGGATGTCCTGGCAGCCGGCGAGCGGGGTCCCCTTGCGGCACTGGTTGTGCGCGTACGGCTTGCAGCCGTGCTTGATGACGCCGTGGCCCCTGGGGAGCGGCCCGCACAGGTTGTTGTAGCTGAGGTCCAGCTTCTGCAGCGTGGACAGGCGCTCCAGCGAGAGCGGCACGGTGCCCCGGATGCGGTTGTGCGACAGGTCCAGGTACGTCAGCTCCGGCGGGAACACCAGCTTGCTGAGGTCGAAGTCGAGGTAGTTCCACGACAGGTCCACCTTGCCGATGGGCCGGCCGGCGGCGAACAGGTGCGACGGGTCGCCGGTGAGCTTGTTGTGGGAGAGGTCCACGGTGTTGATCTCGTCGTGCGCGTCGTCGCGCGGGATGGGCCCCGTCAGCTGGTTGTAGGACAGGATCAGCGACCGGAACTGCCCCTGCACCAGCCCCGCCGGGATGGCGCCCGTCAGCTGGTTGTGCCGGAGGTCCAGCGACCGGAGGTTCGGCAGGTCGGCGAACGACGCCGGGATGCCGCCCGACAGCTTGTTGCAGGAGAGGTCCAGGGGAGTCGAGGCTGTGGAGCCGCGCCAGGGACTCCGGGATGGCGCCGGAGACGTTGGTGTGGGAGATGGTGAGGAACTCCAGCTTGGTCAGCGACGTGAGGCAGGGCGGGATGGAGCCCGTGAGCCCCGGCAGGCGGAACAGGGTCAGCGACATGAGCTCCGTGAGCCCGCCCACCGCCGACGGGATCTGCCCGTGCACGTCGTCCGCCGCGTCGATGAAGACGTTGTTCACGCGCCCGGCGTCGTTGCAACGGAGGTGGTCCCACGCGCAGCAGTTGGGCGACGACGCCGTCCACGTCGACAGCGTCGCCGGGTTGCCCAGCGCCTGCTTCACGCTCAGCAGCGCGTGCAGGTCGCTCGGCGAGCAGGACCGCGCCGGCGACGCGGACGCGGACGCCGCCACGAGCAGCAGGAAGACGGCGAGGAAGGTGGTGGACGCCATCGTGCTCGTGTGCTGGGAGAGCTCGCTCTCGAGTGTGGTGTGTGGGAGTGCGGAAGTGAGGCGCACGGAGGCTGCTATAAAAAGGGCGCGCGCGGCGTGACGGGATAACCCCTTTCTTTTCTTTTTTTCCCCCTCGGCATCTTGCCTCGGTTCTTTTGAGTTTTGACCACCCACCACCGTCCACCGGACCGGGGCGCGTGCGCAGACACCGAGATCGCCAGCAGTGTGCACGGCGAGCACCACCGTGGCTGGCATAGCAATGGCACGGTCCTGATCCTGATCCTGAGAGGCTGAAACACTGACTGCAAACGGACAAAGCCGGCCCCGTGCCGGGATGTCCAGTCCGGCGGTAACTGGCCGGGAGGGAAGGGTCCGAGCGGGTTCGCCTGCGCCGCGCGCGATTGGTGCGTGCATGATTAGCATGTGGCGCTGCGGCTTTCGTCCGCTCCGTTCGCCGGCGTGCACATTATTGGACGGCCCTGTGGCGCGGCCCAGCGCCAGCCCCTGCACGTAGACGCGCGAGTAACTCCTCGCGTACATGTGCGTTCTGATTTCCAAGAACCGAGATGGGCGTCGCCTAGCTAGCACCTGCCCTGGATTCGCTTGTCCTAGTTATGCTAAGCAAGGCCTGGATTAAAGGACAAGCAATTAAGCCACTGTTTTATTGGGATTGCTAGTTTAGTTATTGGGTTGGACAAACAAATCGAGACCATCTGGTCTGGAGATTGTTTAATCCAGATTCCTGAAACAGTTGTGAAGCTTTGGACAGTTATGGAGCACTGTACATCAACAGCCTGTAATGCGACCACTCTCAGGTCTCAACTCTCAAGATCTTTGTTGGGGGAGGTCGGTTATGTTCGTTCACGAGACCGAGAGATTAAAACTCCCAGGCGAATGCACTGAGCGACAGGTCCACCCGGACCCGCAACTTATTAACGTTCAGACAGGACATGCGTGCAGTGAAGCGTGTGAGCAGTAGCAGTTCTCGCCACCTTCTGCCGAACGTTATGTGGCGTCAGAACCGCCCACGCATGCCGATCGAGCAGGCGAGCAATCATCATCTTTCTGATCCGCGCAACAAACAGAGCTCTCGTCGGGCCCTTTCGCAGCTCGGCCTCGATATCGCGTCTCGAGCTCATTTTCTGGCGGCATCATCACGTATTTTCTTAATGATTTCCGCAATACGGCGGCAGAGTCCCCCCATGTGAGCGCTAAATAATGCGGGGCATGGATGGAGGCGTCCGACAGGGTTCAGGCCGCACACGAGAAGGCATGTGGAGGGGGGAGAGAGATGGAGCCCGGCGATAGGATGGTGGCGGAGCGAGAAAAGGGAAAGGATTCTTTCGGCCGCACCTTTCTTTCTGGGCACGGCCAGGCAAGCCGCAGCGAGCTTTGCTTGATGATGCTCTTCGCTCGCTAGCTCATCCAGCTGCGCACCACATGGCCTGGTGGAGACTCGGGTTGGCTGGCTGGCCCTGCTAGCTGCTGCTCTGTGCTCTGATCACCAGTTCGGCAAGCGTGCACGTTGCGGCGGAGAGCCGCGATGAATGCCACCATTTTTTGGACGCGTTGTTTGGACGCCAAGGACGATCGGGTTGGTTAGATCGTGTGCCGAGCGGAGCAGTGAGTGATTGCAGGGCCGCGATCCACGATAGTTCGCAGGACCAGGTTTTGGCATTATGACCGACCAAGTGCGCAAGGGGCATCTAGTGCTCCTATACGCTGCGATGGATAAGCTCGCAATCACTTCGCTGCTCCAACTCATAGTGTCTTGAAAGCATGCACGCACAGACACAGGTGGGCCTACTAATTCCTCGCGTAATTAGTGAGGCAGCATCTTCGTAAATGGTCAGTGAGTGATCAATGGTCTCATCAAACCTCTCTCAAAGCTCAAAAGCATAGTACTACTAGTGGTCAACACACAGTGAACAGTGCCGTAACGCAGTCCGGGTCCGGCCGGTGGCAAATCTGAAGAACGGCAAGAGTATCCACCGCCACGGTGAAGTTCAGTGAACCGGCCGGTTAGACCCGCCATCGGTTGGCAGGCACCCGTCAGTCCGTCACGTGCTGGTCGAAAAAAGCCTGCCGAGATTAAAAGGAAGAAAAAATCTTACTGCTACACGCCAACAATCGACAGCCGGCAAGTGTGAAAAATACTACTACGTAAAGGGACCTAGCCTGGGGCACGGACACGTAACCGCCACTCGTTCGTCACCTCTTGAGATCTGCAGGCCCGGCCCGTGCCGTGTACTAGCACCTAGCAGTGGTGTTCGATGGCTGGCCGTGGCCGCGGGGGTAGGCCAGGCTCCGGCCGGACGCCAGCCCGGCCGTGCATGGATCTGGGACGGACATATTCGTACTGCCTGATTCGAGCCACAGCCACGCAAGCACACATGCATGCATGCAAGCTCGCGGCAGACAGCGTGTGAAACGTTTGCTTCCTTCCTCGCTACTGCGCTAGTGCGCCCCGGGCCCGGGACCCGGGGCCCCGCGCCCATCATGGGCTTCGTGACAGCAACGGCGACCGCGACCGGTGTGGTGATTCGATGGAGGAAGGCCGAGAGAGAGCTCCCCTCGCCCGCGGCCGCACCGAGCTGCCACACCGAGCCCATCACGAGGGCACGAGGTGTCGAGGGTCGAGGCGAGCCGCGGGCGCATGGGCTGGCCGAGCACGCCCGCGCCCGCCGACTGCCTGCCGACGAGCGGGGCGCGCGCGCTCGGTGTCGGAACGGTGGCCGGACACTTGTCCCGCCCCTCGTTGGCCTCCCGATAAGGTGCATGGATCTGGGGAGGACGCTCGCACACGACGGGGACGGGTACTTCTCTCTTGGGCGCGGCGTGGTGGCAGCGCTTGCCTTCTTCCTGGCGCGTGGAGTTAATGGCGATGTGGACGTCGGTTCGGCCTCGAGGTACCGTTTCGTTCAGCAGTCAATGGCGGCGGCGGCGGCAGCTTCCGGGGAGCTGGATGTCGAACACGGACACGTACCCGTGCTGTAGATTCCGCAAGCTATTGCGGTACTTTTTGTTTAATTAACTGAAAAAACACCGAGCACGCGGCACATGCGATGCTGGTAGTTGGACTGCACGTCGCGTGGCGCCCGAGGGAGGCATGTTCTTCGTTCTGCTAGATTAGTCAGGCATGTTACCAGGCTCCAGTTTTAAATATCTTGTTATTCCCAGGCAGCGATCAGTCCAAGATTATTAGAGATGCGTGCGGCGTTTCGACCGGCCAAAATGAAGAATAAACTACGATTGATCACAGGGTGGATGAAGGCCGATTTTATATTAAAGTTTCTAAAGATTAAAGGGGTGAAGTGTCCTGTCGTCCGCCAAGTAAGGTTAACAGTTTCGTTCTGTAGCCCCTCCAAAAGGTTAGCCTCACTAAGAACAAAAGAACTAGTACTGTTTATCACTGGGACAAAATACGTGACAAAACGATAGATATTAGATACTGGATCTAGGTCTACTAAGATATACAGCAAAGCAATTCGTGGCCTTGTTGAATGAAAGTTGAGTGAAACGAGAAAGCACAATCGCTACTGAAGCAGAAAAAGAATGCCGACAAGCGAACGCAGAGCTACAATATTTAAAGGATACTAAGAAAAAACAAAGGCAAGAAGAGTGGTAGGATCAAAAGAAAATAAAAATACCCGATCCCAAAATAAAGTCAGGACATGTTAGATCTAAGGATCCCAAAAATACTCCATCTCACTTGACCTTTGTTAGCGCCTTAGTCATGTCCGTGTTTCTAACTTTCTATACTGCAGATCCATGATCACTCTTGATTCCCTAGTTAATGCAACTGATAAACCAGTCGCTTATGGTTTGTTTGACTAAGAATGTTGATCCCCACAGATGTGGTTGGTTGATCCACATGCCATCTGTGTAATTTAAAGCAGAGATGGAGGAGGAGCATGCAAAACACACCAAATCTCCCAGCCATGAATCAAGACAACTAGTAAATCTCACCAAATAATGGCTCACTTAAGAAAACTAGTATCAAGCTAATGTGAGTCCACTGTCCACACAATTAAATATCCTATTTCACTTGGGACACATATCTTTCACAAAACTGTATATTGTGCATTGGGCAGAGACTACTCGAATGGCCTGTCTGCTGGATTGACTAGAGGCACTCTCTGAATTCTTTCAGGTGGATCGAAGCCGTCCACAGAAGGTTTGATGTACAGATTGAACATGACGTTGGTGAAGATGGTGAGGATAACAAGTCCAAGAGTCGAGAATGCCACATATGATGGAGAGAATTCTGGCAGTTCATCTGATCCCCGTCCTGTTATCATGGCTCGGTCCAAGTACGGATCTGTTCCAAGCAAACGACAGTAAATATACTACAAATACAGTAATAAATGACGTCAAAACACTGTAATTGAGCAGCAACTGTAACATAATTTGAGTTTTGTCTACAGGTGTGCTGTCTCAAAGAAAATTGAGTTGGCTTACAAAGCAATTGAAAGCCTGTGCGCAGGCAGCAGTAACCTCAGTCTGCACGTGGTTCAAGTTCTTTTCATCTTTTCTTGTTTAAAGATCATTGAAGCATGTTCGACCTTTTAAAAGGAAAATGCTTCCAAATTTTTTGGACCCAGCATTTAAAATTAAAACACATGACAACAGTGCTTCTTCCATACTCCCTGAACCTTAATTGACACTGCATATCAGTTATCCATATACAGGAGATGACAGTACAGTACAGTACAGCAAGTTCATCAACACCAATGTAGTACTGTTCTACTACTGTTTACTTAGCTACTACTATAAAGTGACAGGAGTTGTACACTTGTGCGGCACACTGCATACTGAAGCATTCTCGCAATTTATTGAGTGCCTTACAGAACACAGAGGACTGGTCCAGCTCTTCTGAATGCCGTAGCCCGTAGGCAGGTCAAAATTTTCAGTGTGAAAGAGACAACCTTGCATTGCACGTTATAAAAAACTACTACTACTACACAGGCCTTGTTTAGTTTGGTGCAAGTTTTTCCACTCTCTCTCCTCACATCAATTGTTTCCCATATATAAATAGTATTAAATATAAAAAAAAAAAAAAGAACTAATTACACAGTTGGGTTGTAAATCACGAGACGAATCTTTTGAGCCTAGTTGGGAAACGATTGGACAATATTTACCACAAACAAACGAGTCTTCTACAGGACTTTCCAATCTCTCTCCTCTCACAAATTGTTTCCCACATGTAAATAGCATTAAATATAAATAAAAAATAACTAATTACATAGTTGGGTTGTAAATCACGAGACGAATCTTTTGAGCCTAGTTGGGCCACAATTGGACAATATTTACCACAAACAAACGAAGTGCTACAGGACTTTACACTCTCTTTCTAACATGCATCTAAACAAGGCCACAGTTTAATGGTGTTGCCGTTTCAGAAAACACGGATTCATGTACTTATTAGCATCAATTGTTGGCATTGAAGAAGATATGTCAGGAAGTGAAGTTTTTCAATTTCAACAACTGAAACTCTGAAAGATCAGGAGAATGGACACGTACTGGCTACTAGCATAAGCTGATGAGATGGGTAGGCAGAGGCTGGAATTAGGAATTACCCGGAGGAGGAGGTGGCGTTGGCGGCCGCATCTTGGGCTCGACCAGCCCCTCCAGCAGCGCGTCCAGCTCCTCCAGCCGCCTCCGCGTCTCCTCCGGAGTCTCGCGCCGCGCCGCCTCCTCGCCCCTTGCCCGGACGACGAGAAGCTGACTACCTTCCGACACGTCCTCCCCTCAACTCGCGCACGGACCGGACAAGACCCGCCGAAAACGCACCTCCTCCTCCGACGGCGCTCGGGGCGAGCGGGCGGAAGCGGACTGGCACCTGCATCCTTGGCTCCTTGCCAGAGGTCGCCCCGGAACAGAAGTGTCAGCTGCGGACCTGTGGACTGTGGTGAACCGAACGCGCGCGTGTGGATAACGATTTTGACAGCCTAAATGGGCCGAATAGAACCATCAGGCCTTATGGCCCATCACCCATGTTATTTCAAGTAAGTTATTAATGGGCAGGCTTACGGCCCAAGCAAAAACCGTAAGTCCACAAGGGCCTATGAAGCTTAGATCCACAGTCCGTCAGTCAGACTCACCACCAGATAATCCAGATTCGCGTGTAGTGAAAGCTACTTGGTAGATCGCTCGACGGAATCCGGAAGCCACCGTGGCGAGCGGCGAGCGCACGCACGCCGGCACAACACTGCCGCTACCGACTCGGCCATCGCTCACCGAACACGTGGAGGAGGTGCGAGATGGCGGCGTCGGGATCGGGAGGCAACGAGCCCGGCGGGCGGCCCTGGACGGCGACCAGCACGTGGGTCGCCGGTCCCGCCGGCGGGGCCGTGGAGGACGCTGTCTCGTTCGAGACCTCCGACGACGACGCGGAGACGTCACCGGCGGGCGTCGCGCTCTGCCACCCGCCGGCCGACTCGGACGGCGACATGGCTCCCTGCCCCTGCGAGGTCACTGGTGAGTCCCCGCTTTGTCTTCGGTAGTACCGGCCTATTTAAAATCTGGAGGTTTGTTGCGAATTGCTGTGCTCGCGTTAGTCGAATCGTTGATCGGATGCAGCTGCGTGCTCTGTTGGGAATTGTTGTGTTGCTATTTGCGTCGGACATCGTCTGAGCGGGCAAAACCTAGTAAGCTTTTATACTATCTTATTATCTATCTATTATAAACAGAATTGGGCATCGGCTGTTTGGGTTCTGGAGATCTAGTGCTGTGATTGTTCCAATGGGCTGGAAGTATTGTATGTTTTGGGTCCCTTTGTTAATCTTATGTTCTGTTAAAACTAATTAACTATAGCGACTTGTTGAGATGCCTAGTCCCTGCTCATAATGTTGGTACAGACTGCATAAGTTGATGTTTGATCACTTTGTGAGATGTAGTGAGTGTGTCCATTTTCTGTTGAAGGAGTGGTGGTTAGTTACATATAATACTCTGATGCTTCCTATTCAGTCCATGGCCATAGCAACAGTATTTGGTAGTTTCAGATAGTATGATACTTCGGAAATTACATTAGCTGGTGTTTTACATTTACTATAGTCTATAGCTAAAGATTGTCGGATTTTACTTTACCATGCAATCTGATTATGGCATTATTGCCAATTCTACTTTGATAGCGGCATGTCTGTTTTTGCCATCTTCTATTGAACATTTGAACTGTTGAATTCCTATGGAAGCCTTTATAGTGCAAATTTGTAGACAGTTGCATTCTCATTCTGTATACACAAAAAACTTATTCAAGGATTTTATTCAGTTAGTTTCAGGGGAAGTACGAGATTCACAGGGTATATATGCGAAGCACAGCTCGGATTTATGAACTATACCACTCTCCTGATGCAAAGGGTACCAGCAAGGATTATCTATGCACTGTGCGTTGTGGACTTGCTGTTAAAGAACCACAGCCCTGTGGTGAAGAAAGTACGTCTCAGTGGCCTGGCAGTGCTTTTTAAACAGTGACAAGCGTGAACATGAGGCAAAGAGTGTAAGCAGTGGTAGTGATGAAGATAGTTGGGTTGATGTCAAGATTCCAGAATCTCCTGCAGGAAATAAAACACCAGAATCTCAAGAAAGGAATGCGATTCAAACCTGTCAAGAAAATACTCTGGTATGTAATTCATTTTTTTGGTTCTGCACACTCATTCATCACCAGAAATTTCTACTGCAGTGATTTTGACATAGATCACCTGAACTTTGTCGAACCCATAGAATCAATCCAATCCACAACAGCATGAAAAAGTTGATTTGAATGCACATTGCAGATTTTGACAAACCGAGAGATATTAAATTTTCTGCATACCTCTGAAATGAAATGAGGAAGTGTTGGGAGATTAGAGATATTGAATACCAGAGATAATTAGATCAATTGTGTGAGTTTTTCTAATACTTTGTGTGAGTTTGTTAGATAAAATAAGGATGGTTTTTCTTTGTTAGGAGTTTTTATTGAGTTCTTTTCAAGATATCTACATTCTTTTTTGTTAGCGGTACTTTTAGAGAAGTGGGATTGATGGGCAGGCGGACTTACACGGTGCAATGTTGGATGTAGTAAAAACATCTTTCTTATCTTTTGTTATTATATGTATTGCAGGCACACTATGAAGCTACTGCCGAGATGACTGATGTGACCCCATGTGTATCTCTCACTATACGTTTTCTATCACTTCAGTCAAAGACATCAGTGCACATTGAGGAAATCTACATATTTGCTGATCCTGTTGAGTCCACCAATGATGTTTCAGAAAGAGGTCCTGGAAACATGGGAGGCAGTTCTTTGCTGGCAATGCTTGTTCCTGGCCTTATGCAAATGTCTAAATCAAGGAATTTGAAAATCGATGACAGTTATTTTTCTGAGGGATCAAGGAATGAAGAGAGCAGCACGTGTGAAAGGGTTACACAGGAATCAGGGCTGTATAGTACAAATGGTTCAAAATATACGTCTGCAGGGGTAGAAAGTGGAATGAGCCCTACAGTTGGTGTTACAGTATCTGATGAAAAAAAGTAGCCAAGGTGAGTTCCAGGTCAAGGACCCCAGTTCTCTTCCATTGCCTGTACAAATATTAGAAAGTACACAAGCGCCACCAGTGAAGGACCAGCGAGAATTAAACACAGGTCATCTTGCTAATCCCCTCATGAATGAAAGCTTTACTCCTTATAATCATATTGAGAGAAAGCTGGATACTCTGCTTTCGAAGGTAGAGAAGGTGGAATTATATTGCTCTAGGTTTGAGGACAGCATGATAAAGCCCCTTGGTAGCATTGATGCAAGGCTTCAGCGACTGGAGGAACAGTTTGGTTTGTTATCTGTTGATATTCAGTCTTTGAGAGGTTCTTCTACATTTAGGTCAGTACCAGATGGTATGCGTAATACGAAGACCCCACAGGAGGAAGCACATAATGATGCTAATGATAGAAGTACTTCAACTGACGGGAAGCCAGGTTTAGTTGTCAGGGCGCCAGATTTTATTTCAGATGATTCCAGTGGTAATAATGTAATAACTAATGGAAACCATGCTAGTTGTGGTGGGCCTAATGTGGTGCCAAGGCTACTTGTGAAGGTCCCTGATTTTGTTTCTCAACCTGAGTTAAGTGATGGAAACCTCCATGATGAACCTGCACTATCGTCTGAAAAGGAGCGTAAGACTTCCCCAGGTTTAGTAGTCAAGGTTCCTGAATTCCCAGATGACGATGATGACGACGAAGTGGAAGAAAAGAAACAGGCAGAAGTTTGTGGTGATGGTGATGATCAAACATGGTCCGATGATACTCTGAGGAAAAGCACAACTGGCAACACCAACAGCAAAAAACCTGTATCTATCAATGGTGCGTTGGCGTCCGCATTGGAGGCATTACTCATTTCCACCATGGGAACATCATCTTCGAAACCTGCTGTTTGTGCTGCCAGTAATTTAAATGCTGAAAATAATAATGATTCCTTCAGTTATTCCCTTTGTCCTGGAAAAACTGGCAAGATGTCCACTGAAGATGGTTCAGCTGACCAATTTCTGGGTACATCTGGTGATGCAAATTTGGTCGGTGCCTTCATATCTTCTCAGGATATTGACACAACTCCACATAATTCTCTCTCCAAGGAAATGTTGGATAGCAAGGTTGAGATAAACGAACAGAACTGTGATCTCAATACAGAAAAGGTGGTATTTGTTGCAATCACAGAACCATCGGATGATCCCTCACAGACTGATACGGCTGAGGAATCTATTGATGATGGAAGTTTGGTGAATAGGCAAAACAGTGGTTCTAATTTGGATACAATGCTATATGATGTGAGCATTGAACCTTTTGATCCTCCTAAGCCTCCTACAGTTTTTGAACCTGTTGATAGTGGAGTTCAGGTGAATGAAAATAGACCTTCCATATCCTTGGTGGAGTTTCTTGCAGCAAGGAATGCTAGCTCTTGTAAGAAAGGTACTTCTGAGGTATGCCTTGGTAATGATGGTTCTGAAAAATTGTCTTTTGAGAGAACATCATTTGGAGCTGGTAAAAACCCGAAAAATATCAGTCAGCTTCTAGTGAAGAAAGCTCTTGAGGTTGATGTGAACGAGAGAAATCTTTTGTCTAGTGTACCCATTGGGGCAAAAATTGAAGGATCAAGCAGTCCCGCTCCCAGGACTAGTGGACACGATATTAATAATACCAAAGAAGCTGTCTCAGATAAGGAGTGTGGCCTGAAGGATACAGAGAATGGATTTAGGCTCTCTTCGACGATGGACTCTATATTTTCTCAGTATAATGCTCCAGATTCCAAGGAAAAATTGATTAAGAACAGCAGTTTAGACTGGAGTCTAGATGAGAGTTTCTCAAAACAGAATGGGGAACATTCCTGGTCAAGTTTTAGTATGGAGTCATTTAGTGGAGCACCTGCCAGAGAACCTGTTGTTTCAGGGAATGAAACATCAGGAAATTACGTGGAAGATCTTGCAGGAATTGGAGATCGTCCTGTTGCAACACTAATATCTGGGGAAGAGCTCCAAAAGGTTTGTGATTTGCTTTATGAGTTTAAGGATGACATGCTGGGGATGACCTCTGCTGCAGCGAAGGGTATTAATAAGAGCAGCCCATCCCTTGAAGTCTTGCTTGCTGAATCATCTGATTCTGAAGTGCAAATTTCTGATCTGGAGGATATTGACAGTGTTGCTAGCATTGGCTCAGCTGGACTGTTTGGTACACTCTCATTTCCAGACGACGATGCTTCTGCTGTGGACGAGCCTTTAGTGGATGTTGCTGACCTGATGACACCATCAGAACCATATACTTCTGCCCTCAATGAGCCTCTGGTTGACGTTGCTGACCTGACAAACCCTTTGGGGATAGATGCTTCTTCAGTGAACGAGACTTCGGCCGATGTGGTTGATCCGCTAGGTACTTCAAACGAGCCTTTGGTCAGTTTGGATGATCAGCTAAACCCCCCAGAGTTGTCTTTTGGTGGTAGCAGTGGAGAACATCTTGATAGTCTTATATAAGGCTGAGGCTCTGCGATGCTGATATTCTGCTGCACTAGTTGGTGTGTCCTGTACAGTGATGAACTGATGACCGCTTTCTTCTAAGTTATGCAGAAGTTTTGTACATAAATAAGTCTTTTATGTCTGCATCAATCAATTTATACTAAGTACTATGAAAGCAGAGTAACTTTGGTTCTGGGTTGCTATTCTTCCGTTCGTGTAATCCATTACAACCTAGTAACACTTAAGCCGATATAACTTTTTACTGTTGCCCGTTCATTTTCAAGTTCTGAGCATTGCAGGAGAAAATTACCGCTTACCAGACGCGTCTATATTGATACATTTCAATTGGCAGTGAAATCACCCAAACCTGAGTTAAAATCAAGAATCAACCCTTCATCTAGATCAAGACCAGACCAGACCATACAGTACAAGGTATGGCAAAACTTCACTGCGTACTTTCATTCTCTCCCTCTTCTCTGATACTTAAGCATAACTATAAACTGCTTTATTAGTACGGAGTGGTATGTAATTTCTTGTACTAATCTCGTGATCCTTTAACCTCTGGTCGTTGACAGGTGAAGCTCGGAACACGCCATGTTCTTTTACTTCTGAAATGGTACACGGCATGTTCCACCATAAGTAAGGGAACAGAAGAACAGGCGGCGCTCTGTTCACATGTGAGCTTTGCCTGCCGCCTGCTGCGCGCCTGCGCTCCGTGTATAGACGCACATGGGCTAGCCCTCTCTATGGGCCTGGCGAAGTCATCCCGCCATGAATACGGGCACGGGCCCGCGCAGCCCATTAGTGGGTCCGAGGCCGTCTTGGCTCTGTCCAGGTGCAAGCAATCCGTGGATTCGCATCCTCTCCCCTCCAGTGCAGTCAGAAAAGTATTGTTGCTTTCCCTAAAAAATTGCTAAAAAAGTCAGAAAAGTATTATGAATATGAAACAATTTAGGGTACCAGAACATTTCTCAGGTATGATTACGGTACCAGAACCCCTTTTGTTTCCTATTTAACAGTATGCGTTACTCTTGCACTGTTTCATTGTTAAGCTGAGCTAAACAATAGAGGGGGAAAAAAAAATCTTTCGTCCACACTCCTAGTGAGTAATATACTGAAGTTCATCTTTCGTGGAACCTTAGAATTAAGTAAGTTGAAGGTCACTTTTCTGTTAAACTATACAACGATTAAACTAATTCACTTGTCTGAAAACATCATATAATGTAATGTAATCAAACACAGAGGGAGTACGAGTATACTTGTCTTTTTGTTAAACTATTATCATGCTAGTTGGAAGTATGGGCTGGAATTTATTAATATAGCCCTATCATCAGCCTCCATTTTGCAGAGGGCACTTTCGGATATAGGATATTGTGTGTTAATGATGAGTGCTATTCGCCTATTCCTCACGACTGTGGTGATATGTGACTGTGAGTTGAGGTGACATTCTATACGAAAAGTCAGAATCAGCTTGACCTCACGACTGTGGTTCTAGCTCTACAGCAAACTGATGTTCCAACTAGTCAGTGCATGCAAAGCGTGTCAAATAAACTCCTTTTTTTTTTTCCTTTCCTAAAGAAAAATACTAGCACTCTTCCCGCCCATAGGGCTTGCAAGAATTGTCAATTTTTGCCGTTGAGCACTCAAATATTTAGGTAGACATTGCTGGGAGTATGAAGCTTCACAGCAGCGACTGAAATAAACAGAGAAAGAACAGAAACGAAGAAAGCTACTATTCAGAAATTAAGTGTGTAAGCGGTCTAATGGACTTCATATCATGTTCATATTGACATACACAACCATTTTTTTATGACAAAATTCCAACAGAATACAGGCAGCTCTTACCCTCAAGACTCGGGCAGAGCACATCCTACTTATGGTATATGGACTTTGCAATACCATACCAGATGAAACACAAAACAGGAGAATCGAAAAAAGAAAGGGGGGTTACAAATCATACATGTGGATACAACACTAAAACAAGCGTTCCACACAGCTAGCACGGCACTGATCACTCTGTCTGATCCCGTGGAGTGAAGCGGTGAACGATCCGATCCAATCCAATCCAACGAACAACTGAACTGCACAGGCAGGGCAGAGGAATTGCTGAAGAAGAAAGAGGCCGGTGGCCGGGACCCGGGAGTGAGCTCAGAAGAAGGAGAAGGAGCGCTTGGTGGATGGCGCCCTCCCCACGGCCCTCATGAAGTTGGCGAGCTCCAGCACCCGCGCCACCTTGGTGCCCCGCTTGGCCTCCGCCGACGCGCGCTTCTCCTCCGCCTTCCGCCGCGCCCTGGCCACCTCGTTCTGCGCCTTCTCCATCGCCTTGGCACGCTTCTCCTCCAGCTTCCTCTGCACATGCCATACCATAACATACATAAACATTTGTATCAGAATTCAGAACTGAACAATTCAGATACTTGCAACATGATCAGGGGGGTTTGGTTGCTTGTTTTTGTACTAGTAATCTAGTATAGATGTTGATCAGTGATGAAGCAATAGATGGATGGATGGATTGGATTAGTACCTCGTACTTCTTGAGCCAGGCGCTGGCCTTCTCGACCTGGTCGCCCTCCCAGCCGTTGATGACGACCTCCTCGCGCTTGAAGCGGTTGTTGACCTTGGCCACCTCGGCGATCTGCCACGCGGCGATCTTGGACTCCACCTCCTCCTTCCTGACCTGCCCCACGGACACCCCGCCTTCGCCGTTGCAGCTGCTGCCGTAGCCGTGGCCGTTGGCGGCCGTCAGCGCCGCCGCGCCCGCGCCTCCTGGCGTGGGCGGGCCCCGGCGCGGCGACGGGATGGGGTTGCTGTCGGGCACGATGGCCAGCGGGTTGGTCTCCTCCAGCTCCTCCTCGGCGGCCTCCCCGATCCTGCCCATGACGTCCCTGTCGGCGGCGTCACCGTTGGCGTTGGCGTTGGCGTTGGCGTTGGCGTTGATGCTGGCTGCTGCGGCGACCATGGCCGAGAACTCCCTGCTCATAGTAGGGAAGAGCTCGCTGGGTGCGGTGTCGCTCCCGACGGAGCGGATGGACGTGTGCCGGCTCCCGCCCGCGGCGGACCCCCACGACGACTCCCTGCGCGCCTGGCGGTACGACGACGGATGGCTCGGCGGCGGGCTCAGCGCGTAGATGTCCCTGAACTCCTCCTCCTCCTCCTCGTGCTCCCCCACCGGCTGCAACCGCCTGTCCTCGACGCCGCCGCCGCTGGTGCTAGTGCTAGCCGCCGACTGTTCACTCAACATGTGGCCTCTAGCGGCCGCGAAACCATCTGCCGCTCGGCTCGGCTGGTCAGCTACCTGATCGAAGGCGAGATGGGGTGCGGTGGTGGTGGTGTGTGGTGAGTAGGATGGTGGCGGGCGACGCCTTCTTAAATAGAAGCCGGAGGGAGGGAGGGAGGCGGTGCCTGGCCGTGGCCGCGGGGAGCGTTTCGCTCACCAGCGGAGGGCGAACCAGCAACACAGGAGGAGCAAGGGCAAGGAGTACAGGACCGTTGGCCGTCCTGGATATTTCCCAAATTTACGTACGTCCATTTCTCGCGGCTTTTTCGTGCCCTTCGTCTCGCTTTCTCAGCACCAGAGGGGATTGATGTTTTTTTTATTTTCAGAAAAAGAAAAGGCTACTCTTCCTTATTTTTGTGAGGGGCACGAGTCGCGTGGGCAAAGTGCGCTGACTCACACTACCGGTCTCATCTCCCTACTATTTCATTATCATTTCCCCTCCGGTTTGTTTACGAGCTAGAGCTTTGGGTTAGATACGCTTTCGCGGCGCACGTCGAGTTGTTTTCGTTATCGATATTGGAATGGCCAATGGGTAGGTATCAGTGGCGAACATTCCAGTGACGGTGCTTCCGGTAGCGGCGGTGCGGAGACCATGATATCAATAGCGTGTAATCATGCCCGAGCAAAAGCAAATTGAGGAGAAAACTGAATTAAGCCACTCTGTGATGATTTGTGTTTTTTTTACTGTGTTCCAGTTAATTTTAGCCAGCAAGGTTTTTGTGGCAGGCATGGATGCTCCTAGCTATCATCTGAGATAAAGTGATAAGGAACAAGGGGCAGCAGCAGCCCAGCCGAAACAAATCCCTTATTACCACATACTCTCCCACGGTGCTATGATTTCAAATCGTTATCAATCAAGGTGTTTTTTACTGGGGAGGGTAAGTTTTGTGACGCCGCCTTTTTTACAGCTCCTGCTGCTCACGTACCGCCAGCCGGATAGAATGGAAAGAAAGAACGAAAGAGATGTTCCGTTATTATGGGGATTAGAGAGACGTGGTCGGCCGTGGTAACACACGTCGCCGTCACACGACCAAAGCGGCTTTGCATTGCTGTTTGCTGTGACGAAGCGAAATTGACCGCACGCACAAATTAACATGACGGACGAAGGCGGTGGGGGGTAATTAGCGTTAATAACCCCGCGTGGGCCCGCCGATAGCTCCTCTGCTTCCGTCCATGGATAATAAATGACACCCATAAATGACATCCGGTAGGCGCAGACAAGGCGTGGTGGGCCCTGCCAATATCGGAGGACGGGAGGAGGGAGATCCGTCTGGTGGAAGCATCTTTGCGAATTTGTGAGAGAATTTGAGGTGGATGGAGTAGTTGGGTGTCAGAGCTCGGAAGAGGCTCCGGAAACGAATAAACCCGTCAGTCAGGTGTGGGGAGACGTTGGGCGTTGTGACTTGAGGGAGAGAGGCGGCAATACGTCATGGCCGTCTGCAGATGCATGTCTCGTGATCCATGGATGGACTTGGCTTTCGCTGGCAGCCATGGCCGGTTAGACTGTTAGAGAGTCGCACCGCTGCATGGCATCCTATTATAAGCTAAAGCAAAAAGCTTGCCCGTGCGTTGCAACGGGGCCCAATATATTTTTGAATAGGACTCTAGACGCGAGTTGTTTTAACACGTATGAGCACGGGCGGAGCCTCTTGGAGGCGATATTTGGGGCCCGGCCCCCCTTCATTTGAACATGTACACGATAACGTATTAGCTCTCTTCTTTTATATCTACTTTAAGATTCCCATCATACTATCTTCTGGCGGCTTCCGAGACATCAAGTCTACGAACGCTACTGCCTCTCTCGAATTTTCTTGTTCCGCACCTTGGACATCATGTTTTCTTAAGGCTTCTTACCAAGTGATCTGTAGCTGCCCCTCCTTGCTTTTACCTCGGGCTCGCCCGCTGCGTATGAGCATAAGTTATAAGTTCAAATCACATACGATTATGCATAAGATGCGAGGGCACAGTTTGAGAAGTAAAAAAGCAAATCCTCAATCTGAAGATGTAAGGGCATTTTAATGAGAAATAAAAAGTAGGTTCCTAATACGTCTTGGATCAAACTCCATATCATTATTAGACGCGAATTACTCGACTTGTATGAGCACAGGTCAAACGTCTAAATCATACAGAAGACATGGAGAATGATGGTAGTTTATCTATACCAATTTTTTACCAAAGCTATATTTACACTTTTCTTCTTAGAAACCTCACTTAGCACGTGAACGACTTAGCATCATCATGATCACATCACTTTGCTAGCTCTTTCATGCTCCTCTCTCAATTATTGCTCGATCCGTCGTAGCCTTGTGAGTAGCAACACTCAATCTCTCTTCTTCGGTCTCCATTTATTGTTACGTTGAAAAATTAAGATCGGGTCCGCAATCTCTTTTGGTCTCCATTTTTTTATTACGTGGAAATTAAGATCGTCCTATTTTATTTTATGGCTCTAGTTCTTGGTCCGATCTCTCACCCCTCGATCCTTCATCCGACGCCTTTGTCCCCTTTCCGTTCTCCCCGTCGGCTCTTTCTTCTTTCTCGTGATCACCAAGGCTGGCTGGATGCCGGCCGGTTGCCTCGCATCGCCGGTCACCTCCACTTCTCCGGGGCCGCCGACGTCACCCTCGTGCGCGCATCGCATCGCGCCGTGACCGGATGGCCGAGGCGCCGTGAGGCTCCCGGCTACCTTGTCGCATGTTCCCTTCACCCGCCCTGCAGCACGGATGCTTGCCATGTCGCCACGTCCGATCTATCCTATCAACAGACAACAAAGACGGAGCGGGGCGCGCGGTGTTCCCGACCCAACCGCCGAGCTATAAAAATCCCAAGCCGATCAATGCTATCCTCGATATCTCCTTGTTCACCGCCATCTAGCAATCCTCTTCCTTCGTTCACCATCTCCTCTCTCCCCCGATCAAGGCGAGGTCCGGGGAGGTTGCCTGTGTCAAGCCCCGCACTGCCGTGACCTTCTTCTAGACGCCGGGTGCCGAGGAGCGACCACCACCGTGATGTCCTTGCTTTGAGACAAATACGATGAGCCCTAGGAGCCACACGCCTGGTCATCCGCCATCTATCATCACCACGCCAAGGGCGCCGCCGAGCGGCGATGGGAATAGAGCGTCGCACGGAAACCCATCGCAGGTGTTCACCTCTCCCTCTCCTCCGCCCATACTTGTCTTGGCATTGCCGCCGACCGAACATCGCCGCTCCACCGCTTCAAGCTCTTTGTGGATCCGAAGCGGAAGGTGGAATCAAACGAAATATATAGCGATGCATGGAACCGAAGAGAAAAAAAATAACTACTGAGTTGTATCTCGATCCGCACCTTATTTTTGTATCTGTTTTAACCGCGTGCACATATCTTCATCGTATTTGTGCCGGTCTCAACTATGTGCGTGGGTTAAAACAAAAAAGGAGAAGAATTTTTGCAGATTTAGTATTAGTATTAGGGATAGAAACGGAACCGAATCGATCTCTTGGATGGACGAAAAAAGAGGTGTGGCAGAACCTTCTAAATTACATGGCCCACAAGCACCTGACATTGTCCCTAAGACCTCTGTCAGCCATACTTATGTACCATATAACCTAAAAGAGTTCTGTCGGGTGAACCCCCGATAAACCACGATCACTCCAGGATCGATACTTACAGAAACATCACAGTATTACAACAGTTTTCATACAAAATACCAGAGTAGCGGAAGACTTACAATAACTTAATCTACAAAACTTTTGTCAAACTTATACAAACGTAGTAGCGTTATTACAAAAACAAATGAAGTATCATTACTTAACTTTATTACAAACACAACAACGAAAGTGCCCTGCCCACGGGCCACACAATCTATTCCTCGTCAGTCACTTCATCAACGACCGTCATGCAGCAAGGGCCGTAACACACTTGCTCACGCGGTTCACCTGCAACAGGGGTTGAACAAACCCTGAGTACAAAAAGTACTCCGCAAGACTTACCCGACCAAAAATTGGGGAGAAGACTCAGGAATGCTGGCTAATAGGAATCAAGGTGAGGCTTTAGCAAGATCAAATGACACTTTTGCAAAGAGACTAAGCCAGTCCTTACTTTACTACATCAATCACTTGTCAACCATGTATCGGATTCAAAACTTTCCATCATCCACTTCCATTATTACTACGATGCTGGTGCGAGGATCACGGCTCCCATATCGTGGAGCACACGACGATTCGAATCGCTTTATATACCCATTTGGGGCTTCTAGCCACACGATGTATGCAGGACCAAACATCTCACATACATCAACTCACGCTTGCATTTCTCCAGACCAGAACGGGTCCTAGCCACGGGAGTACAGTACACCATCTCCCTACGCCGTCAGTCACAACCGTCGACGGGTGCACTCGTAGTGTGGGTACACGCTACTTCCCGTCCCGGTGTCCGTTCTTGCATAGATCATACAAGGGAGCTTACCGCCATTAGCATGCGACTAGTACTATCCAATAACCTCATGATCCAAGGGCCAAGGCAACGAGCGGTGCTTAACCGACTCACAAGTGGGACGACACTACACCGGGGCACTAGCCCCTCCTGGTGCAAGTCACTCCACCCGGTCTCAATTTACTCATCATCATGCTCTTGTTGCGTACCCTTGACCCGATCAAAGTGAAGGGATACCAACAAGTAGCATCGGGTTTTCGTAATTGCCCTCAAGGGGAACTTTTGTTATCACACTTCAAAAACATTTATTTATAAAGCCTATGCTATCAGCAGGAAGCGAAGCGTATACTAAGCATTTTATAAATCAAAACAGGTATCCGAGGATAATATATCAAGGTACGGTAAATGCATCAAAGTAGGATATCACACAACTCCTATTACCTAATGCAACATATCAGGAACATACAATATAAAAGCTTTTCGAAATACAAGGAGGTGGTTGAATGCATCCGGGGCTTGCCTTGGGGCTCGACGAAGTTAGGATCAGTGATGGCACTGTTGAGATCAGGACCAACCTCTTCACGCCGAACACCTTCTTCAAACGGCACGGCTACACGATTGAGATGCATGATTACGATGCAGTAATAAAAGAGCATGCGATAATGATGCAACGATTGTTAACCGATCTTGAGTACAACTTTCCTTCACGGTATAGTTGCACTAAGAAGGTATAACTAGCGTCGACGACGACGGACTAACGATACGCAATCAACATAAAATGCCGAAGGTCATTAAGGTTAATGACCTAGGGTCATCACTCAATCCCAAAATCAAGCAATCCTAATAGTGATTAGAGTTAATTACTAATTTATTGACCCTTTTTACAGTCGTTGAAAGCCACTAATTAACTTGCTATTTGGAGATTAATTAAACCCTAATTAACCACATGATTAATTAATTAAACATTAATTAATCAAAGGGTTAATTAAGCATAATACAAAATTTAGTCAAAACCTAATCAAACTTCATAATTAAGATCATTATCATCTAATTAGCACACAAAACAAAATTCATAAATTTTGGACTTATATTTTAATTATGAAAAATCATGGAAGTTGCATTTATTAATTAAAAGAACAAATTATTGCACAATTAAATTTTATCAGAAAAACAAAGTTAGTATTTTTCCTAAACAGAGCATTCTTCAGAGATCACACACATATTTTTGTTCAAATTTTATCTGCCCAATTGGATTTATAGCAAAAATATGAAATTCAGCATTTGGAAATTGAATTAGAAAAAGGAAAAACGAAAACCCTTCCCTTGCGGGCCACTGTGCGGCCCGCCCACACGCCCGGCCTGCCTTACGCTGGCCCTAAGATGGCCAAGCGAAGCGGCCGCCTAACTGAAAGCTCCTCACCCTTAACTCTTTCTGCGGCGCAGCGGGACCCGTAATCGACCCACTTCTCCCTCTCTTCTTCTTTCCCTCCCGTTCAAACGCGAAGGCGCGGCGGCTCCGACCAAGGGATCGCCCGGCGGTGAGACCTTCCGGCGGCGGGGTTTGCTCCACACGACCACCATGGTAGGGCGCTAACCTAGAGCGACAGCCGGGGAGCGACTCGGGGGCTGCGGGCGAGCTCACCGCGGCTATGGCGGCGTGGCGGCGAGCATAGCACGGTGGCGCGTCGGCTTCGCCGTTGCAAGCTCGGATGGATCAAGACAGGATTCAGGAGACTCGAAGATGCTCACCAAGACACGGCTCGGGTTGGGTGGCCGGAGGCTGACGAGAGGGGCTTGACCACGGCGGAGGCGGGCTTCGGCGGCCGACGGCCGACGCTGGAAGAAGAAAGCGACCACGGCCGGCTCCGGCGACCTTAACCTGCGATTGATGGCTCAACAGATAGGCAAGCAAGTAGCGGAGGTGCTGGTAAAGATGGTCGGAGCAGTAGCGCAGCGTGCCACACAATTGCACCGGCGGAGGAGTCGCCGGAGTTGGAGCGGGGAGAAGGAAAAACGACGGTGGCGGCCGGTGCTCCACTTTTATAGGACCGTGACGAGTTGGGGAGGTGGCGGGGAGCTTCGGCGACGATGGAGAGGTGGTTGGTCGCGCGAAACCCGGGAATGGCCGAGAACGTCCACGGCGGCGTCGGACAACCCGGCCGGCATGGGCGGCCACGAGCTGGCGCCCCACATAACAACACTGTAGCGGGACACCTCACCCCTTTTTTTTTTTTCAAAATTAAACCCGAAAATTGAACTGAACAGTGAAAACTCCCAAAATATCATTTGTGTAACTTTTCCTTCTCTACAACTTTCATTTAACAAGTTTCACCAGATTCCAAATGGTTTTTGAATTTGAAATTCAAATTTGAAAAGGGGCAAAATCTTAACTTTAAGGATTTCAAAATTACTTTTAAATTTTGAATAAAAGATGAAAATCTCCAAAAATAAAAGTTGTTCTATTTTTCAAGATCTACAACTTTCATGTAGAAAGTTTTTCATGAAAATGAATAATTTTTGAAATTGAGTTTAAAATGCAAAAGGGGACTATTCCCAATTTGGAGAACTTTTGAAATTAGTTCAAAATTTATTTAAAAACTTGAAAAACTTTATATACCAAAGTTGTAGAGCTCAAAGAGATGCACAAACTGTATTTTTGGAGTTTTCCCAAATTTTGAATATTTTGAGATGAAATTTAGAAAAGGGATAAAAGGCTTTTGAATTTCACTTTTGAAGAAGAATTTCAAATTGGAATTTTGGGCAATTAATTAATGAAGTTGTGGCACTTTTCAAACCCAACCAATAGCATACTTTCAAAGTACAAACTTCATACTTTGAAATGGTGCCATTGGTTAACAACTTTTATTTATAAAATTAATTATGGTTAGCTCACCAAAATTGAAAATGAAATTCGAATTCCAACACTTAACCACTAGGGTTAGGGTTTGGGATTCGGATTCGAATTCAACTTTGGTTCTCTCTTTTGCATCATTGGAATTGTAAAACACGGTTAGGGTATGAGCTAAGGTTAGCCAAGCACTTGCAAACATCAAGGTTGCTTTTAGTTGATTACTTTTATAACCAAGATTAAACTTGCAAGTGAAATTTAAATGGTGTACACATACACATGTGATATAAAAAACGCAACAAACCCTAACATTAAACAAACTTATTTTAATTACTCTTATTAGGGTTTTCTAATGATAAATGCTTATGCAATGATGATGATGACGTGGCGGGGTTTAGGCTAACGTAACAGGGGTGTTACATTATATTCCTTTAAAAGGAATCTCGTCCCCGAGATTCAAAGCTTAGGGCTAAGTAATGGAAAAGGAAATGTAAAGTAGACACACCTTACATGGTTTCATAAGGGAGGTAGAAGGGTTCATATTACAAGTCTCATGTTTTCGGAAAGTCACAATTCTTAGAAACGAATCGTGGCTTAGGTGAAGGAAGGAAGAAACTCCGGGAAAGACTCATTCAAGAATTCCTCTGGGAATACGTCGGGAAACTCACAGACCACAGGTATATCCTTGATTTCTTTTATGGGGATTTCATGCTTTTCAACGAAAGTACGGTTGATGAATGTATGTGATGCACCAGAATCAAATAATGTAATTGCAGAATGACTGGTGACAGGGAACATACCCATAAAAACAGGTTCTCCTTTAAGAACATCTCCAGTTTGGACATGATATACACGCCCAGTCTTTTTCCCGGCATTCACCTTCGGGACATACTGTGATTTACCTACGCCTTGGTTACGATCTTGCTGGTTACCGGATCCTTGTTGGAAGTTGGGATCACTCGTCTTTGGATAAGGACAATACTGAATGAAGTGTCCGGACTCTCCACAGTTAAAACAGGGACCTCTACCAGTGGATGGCTCCTGGGGAGCTGGTGGAGTGGGAGTTCGAATACCCTGGGTATTCGGCTGCTGAGGATAAGTTGTGGCAGCATGGTGAGTGTTCTCATGTTGCCTTTTGGGTTTGTTGTTCTTTCTTGTGGGTGATGATAAGTTTGATGGCTCTCTATTCTTTGTGGGGGGTAGTAATAGGGTTGGTGACTTTGTTGGTCTTTGCGGATAACGTGATTCTTTGGTGGGTATGATGAGTAGGGTGGAATATAACCTTCGACGTTTTTCGGTTTCCGCCATATGGGTTAGAGGAAGCACGCCGCTCTTCACTCTTCTGTTTAAGCATGGATCTTTCATAAGATATCGCAATATCCACGACCTCATAAAATGTGGCATTCGGATTTGCAATAAAGGTGGGTTTCAACATCACTCTTTAAACCCCGAATAAAACATTTTTTTTTTCTTGATGTGCGTATCCACATGTTCCGGTGCATACTTTGTGATAGTTGACTAAACAGGTTCACATATTGCACCACCGATCGATTGCCTTGCTTTATTGCTAGAAACTCTTCTAGCTTGGCTTGCATCACCCCGTCGGGGAATGAAATGCCGACGGAAAGCATCTTGGAACATAGCCCAAGTGACTTGTTTGTCCGACCGGGCCGACGTGCAAGGAAGTTTGCCCACCATGCGGCATCACGGGCCTCTCAACCGTTGGGCAGCAAACTTAGGTTTCAACAAGTCGGGACAACCCTCTAGCAGGTCAAACTTTAGATTTATAATACGAAGCCGGTCATTAGCTTCTAGGGGGTTCCTCGGCCCTTGTGAACACTTGGCGGACGAGTTTCAAAGTGAAGTCCGCATATGTGATTTCGTCGTGATTACGACGACCATGATTCTCATGTGGGGCATTTCGACTTTTCGACTCATTTCCGTAGCATACGGGCATTCTCGATGGTGGCATGGACTAAAGCCGCCCACGCCTTGACTAAGGGCGGTGGTCTTTGGTGGTGTCCGAGGGACCTCACCTCCCTCGTGTGAAGAACCAAAGCATGAGTGTTGCCGGACATCTGTTATAGCCAAGATTATATTTATACACAAGCAAAGCCTAGAAGATGGAAATCCTAGGGCTAGCAAGAATAGGATTGATTTTACTTAGCCCAACCACTTGTTATCGGGGATACAATTTTAAACATGTGAATTACACATGATGCATGATCGAACCTACGGATCAAACAAAAGACTTTTTAAAGTAACATAAGCATTCTTTTAATAATATAGGGCAAAAAGAAAATAACATGATACTCCGCTTAAGACTCTTTTAAATAGCACCTAGAAGGCTACAAGGAAGAATTAAGACGGAGCGCGAAGCAATTTGGACCAAACCACATTTAACTTTTGGATCCAAAACATTTTGAAGTTTTTTTTCAAAAATATCTTGTGAGTATCTTTGCAAGTACCGCTCGATACCATTCGTGGCGAACCTTCTAAATTACATGGCCCACAAGCACTGACATTGTCCCTAAGACCTCGTCACCATACTTATGTACCATATAACCTAAAAGAGTTACGTCGGGTGAACCCCCGATAAAACCACGATCACTCCGGGATCGATACTTACGTAAAAACATCACAAAGATTACAACGGTTTTCATACAAAATACCGAGTAGCGGAAGACTTACAATAACTTAATCTACAAAACTTTTGTCAAACTTATACAAACGAGTAGCGTTATTACAAAAACAATGCGGAAGTATCATTACTTAACTTTATTACAAACACAACAACGAAAGTGCCCCGCCCACGGGCCACACAATCTATTCCTCGTCGGTCACTTCATCAACGACCGTCATGCAAACAAGGGCAGTAACACACTTGCTCACGCGGTTCACCCCGCAATGGGGTTGAACAAACCCCGAGTACAAAAAGTACTCCGCAAGACTTACCCGACCAAAAATTGGGGAGAAGACTCGGGAATCTTGGCTAATAGGAATCAAGGTGAGGCTTTAGCAAGATCAAATGACACTTTTGCAAAGAGACTAAGCCAGCCCTTACTTTACTACATCAATCACTTGTCAACCATGTATCGGATTCAAAACTTTCCATCATCCACTTCCATTATTACTACGATCTTCGGGTGCGAGGATCACGGCTCCCATATCGTGGAGCACACGACGATTCGAATCGCTTTATATACCCAATTTGGGGCTTCCTAGCCACACGATGTATGCAGGACCAAACATCTCACATACATCAACTCACGCTTGCATTTTCTCCGCACGAGCGGGTCCTAGCCACGGGAGTACAAGACACCATCTCCCTACGCCGTCAGTCACAACCGTCGACGGGTGCACTCGTAGTGTGGGTACACGCTACTTCCCGTCCCGGTGTCCGTTCTTGCATAGATCATACAAGGGAGCTTACCGCCATTAGCATGCGACTAGTACTATCCAATAACCTCATGATCCAAGGGCCAAGGCAACGAACGGTGCTTAACCGACTCACAAGTGGACGACACTACACCAGGGCACTAGCCCCTCCTGGTGCAAGTCACTCCACCCGGTCTCAATTTACTCATCATCATGCTCTTGTTGCGTACCCTTGACCCGATCAAAGTGAAGGGATACCAACAAGTAGCATCAGGTTTTCGTAATTGCCCTCAAGGGGGAACTTTTGTTATCACACTTCAAAAACATTTATTTATAAAGCCTATGCTATCAGCAGAGCGAAGCGTATACTAAGCATTTTATAAATCAAAACAGGTATCCAGGATAATATATCAAGGTACGGTAAATGCATCAAAGTAGGATATCACACAACTCCTATTACCTAATGCAACATATCAGGAACATACAATATAAAAGCTTTTCGAAATACAAGGAGGTGGTTGAATGCATCCGGGGCTTGCCTTGGGGCTCGGCGAAGTTAGGATCGTGATGGCCTTTGTTGAGATCGGGGACCAACCTCTCTTCACGCCGAACACCTTCTTCAAACGGCACGGCTACGATTGAGATGCATGATTACGATGCAAAGAATAAAAAAGAGCATGCGATAATGATGCAACGATTGTTAACCGATCTTGAGTACAACTTTCCTTCACGGTATAGTTGCACTAAGAAGGTATAACTAGCGTCGACGACGACGGACTAACGATACGCAATCAACATAAAATGCCGAAGGTCATTAAGGTTAATGACCTAGGGTCATCACTCAATCCCAAAATCAAGCAATCCTAATAGTGATTAGAGTTAATTACTAATTTATTGACCTTTTTACAGTCGTTGAAAGCCACTAATTAACTTGCTATTTGGAGATTAATTAAACCCTAATTAACCACATGATTAATTAATTAAACATTAATTAATCAAAGGGTTAATTAAGCATAATACAAAATTTAGTCAAAACCTAATCAAACTTCATAATTAAGATCATTATCATCTAATTAGCACACAAAACAAAATTCATAAATTTTGGACTTATATTTTAATTATGAAAAATCATGGAAGTTGCATTTATTAATTAAAAGAACAAATTATTGCACAATTAAATTTTATCAGAAAAACAAAGTTAGTATTTTTCCTAAACAGAGCATTCTTCAGAGATCACACACATATTTTTGTTCAAATTTTATCTGCCCAATTGGATTTATAGCAAAAATATGAAATTCAGCATTTGGAAATTGAATTAGAAAAAGGAAAAACGAAAAACCCTTCCCTTGCGGGGCCCTTTCAGGCGGCCCGCCCACACCCGCCTGCCTTGGCTGGCGCTAAGCAAGGCGCGCGAGCGGCCCGGCCCTAACCGAGCCCAGGCCTGCTCCCTTCCTCCCTCTTTTCTCTCTCTCTGCACGCGGGACCCATCGGTCGGCCTCGCTTCTCCCCTCTTCTTCTTTCCCCCCCTCCCGATTTCAAGCGAAGGCGCGGCGGCTCCGGCCAGCGGGATCGCCGGCGGTGAGACCTTCCGGCGACGGGGTTTGGCTCCACACGACCACCGTGAAGGGGCGCACTAACCTAGAGCAGCGGCGAGGACGACTCGGGCTACGGAACGAGCTCTACCGCAGCCTATGGCGGCGTGGCGAGCATAGCACGGTGGCGCGTCGGCGGCTTCGCCGTTGCAAGCTCGGATGGATCAAGACAAGGATTCAGGAGACTCAAGATGCTCACCAAGACACGACCTTTCGGGTTGGAGTGACCGGAGGCGGAAGGAGGGCTTGACCACGGCGGAGGCGGAGCTCGGCGGCCGGCCGGCCGGCACAAGAAGAAGAAAGCGACCCGCACCCGGCTCCGGCGACCTTAACCTGCGATTGATGGCTCAACAGATAGGCAAGCAAGTAGCGGAGGTCTTTGGTAAAGATGGTCGGAGCAGTAGCGCAGCGTGCCACCGCGAATTGCACCGGCGGAGGGAGTCGCCGGAGTTGGAGCAGGAGAAGGAAAAACGACGGTGGCGGCCGGTGCTCCACTTTTATAGGACCGTGACGAGTTGGGGAGGTGGCGGGGAGCTTTCGCGACGATGGAGAGGTGGTTGGTCGCGCGCGAACCCGGGAATGGCCGAGAACGTCCACGGCGGCGTCGGACAGCCCGGCCGGCATGGGGCCAAGCGAGTGGAGCCCCCCCCCGCACAACTAACGTAGCGGGACACCTCACCCCTTTCTTTTTCAAAATTAAACCCGAAAATTGAACTGAACAGTGAAAACTCCCAAAATATCATTTGTGTAACTTTTCCTGCTCTACAACTTTCATTTAACAAGTTTCACCAGATTCCAAATGGTTTTTGAATTTGAAATTCAAATTTGAAAAGGGGCAAAATCTTAACTTTAAGGATTTCAAAATTACTTTTAAATTTTGAATAAAAGATGAAAATCTCCAAAAATAAAAGTTGTTCTATTTTTCAAGATCTACAACTTTCATGTAGAAAGTTTTTCATGAAAATGAATAATTTTTGAAATTGAGTTTAAAATGCAAAAGGGGACTATTCCCAATTTGGAGAACTTTTTGAAATTAGTTCAAAATTTATTTAAAAACTTGAAAAACTTTATATACCAAAGTTGTAGAGCTCAAAGAGATGCACAAACTGTATTTTTGGAGTTTTCCCAAATTTTGAATATTTTGAGATGAAATTTAGAAAAGGGATAAAAGGCTTTTGAATTTCAGCTTTTGAAGAAGAATTTCAAATTGGAATTTTGGGCAATTAATTAATGAAGTTGTGGCACTTTTCAAACCCAACCAATAGCATACTTTCAAAGTACAAACTTCATACTTTGAAATGGTGCCATTGGTTAACAACTTTTATTTATAAAATTAATTATGGTTAGCTCACCAAAATTGAAAATGAAATTCGAATTCCAACACTTAACCACTAGGGTTAGGGTTTGGGATTCGGATTCGAATTCAACTTTGGTTCTCTCTTTTGCATCATTGGAATTGTAAAACACGGTTGGGGTATGAGCTAAGGTTAGCCAAGCACTTGCAAACATCAAGGTTGCTTTTAGTTGATTACTTTTATAACCAAGATTAAACTTGCAAGTGAAATTTAAATGGTGTACACATACACATGTGATATAAAGAAACGCAACAAACCCTAACATTAAACAAACTTATTTTAATTACTCTTATTAGGGTTTTCTAATGATAAATGCTTATGCAATGATGATGATGACATGGCAGGTTTAGGCTAACGTAACACCGGGGGTGTTACAAGAGGTGGACGAAAAAAGAGGTGGACGAAAAAAATTGGCTGAAAGTTTTGCCTCTTTATTATTAGATATAGACTAATTAGTCGTTCGAATGTAATTTTTTTCTTACAAAAAATTAGTTAACTTGTCTTACCAAATTTATATGATCAGCTAAACACTCCGAGTAAACAGGTGAGGTCAGCGTCGACACTTCAAATCGATACAATATATACACTTCCTGTTCCAAACCACGTACCATGCTAGCTAAGTCAATGGTTATTTTAGGGTCATGGATGCTTGACATTCGTTACGTTTGCGATGAGTGTGATTTCAGGAACATCCACGTCCACGTTGTGGCCAGGACCGAGGACGACGTGGTGCCGTGCTGCATGCCAAGCTAGCGTGAAATTGTAGGAGTACGTACTCCTACTTACCGGAGCATTTCTTCGGGGGCGAGCAACAGCAACAACGGCCATGGCGCGCAGAAGCCACAGAAGGGGACCGCCGGACGGACCGGCGTCGAATCACGAAACAGCGCCGGTACGAATGGCCTGCTGCCGCGCTCCGCACAGACACGCTGACTGACACACGGACGTGGTGGGTGGCCCACCGTGTGTTCCTCTTCCTCTTTCACCTTTCGACGCGGCATCCATCTTTCACTTGATCCGGGTGTCCGTGTGCATATGCATTTTTCTCGCCGTCGGAAAACTACTGCCAGTCCGGGTGCCTGTGCATGCCTGCATGGCGACATTAATTGCCAATTTGCCACCGAAACCCACAGATCGAACCCTCCTCCCTCCATGACCATGATATGCAACGTAGTAACCACTGCGTGCGCATCGAATCAAACGAAAGCTGGAACCAACTTACTCCTTCACTTTACAGCTAGTTATAAGAATGTTTGGAAAGTGATTATTCCTTCTTAGACGTGGTCAAACCCGCGGCGCACAAAATATAGCGCATTCTTTTCTTTTTTTCGAGGGAGCAAAGCAATATCACATTCTTTTTTATCTCTCTCTTAGATAAAAAGGGAAGTCGCATGTCATGTCACATTTGGTTTGTAGTGCCTCGTGGAAGAGAAAGAAACGCGAAGCTTCAGTACACAGACGTCAGAGAGATCACGGGAGGACGGGGGCAAGATCGGCCGTCCGCGGAGACGTCTCCAATCCATCGTTGCGCTTAGATAAAAACACTTCCACGGGGCCCCGACCTCGACGCCACAAGTAACGGACAAACGCAAAAGATCGCTCGAGCTACGTAGCACGGATCCTCTGTAACGTCCCGTCCCGTTTTCCTTCTCAAAGAAAACCACTGTTTTAATTGACCATTTCATCCACGTTATGGAAGTACAAGGACAAAATAAATATTTTTGGCCATGTCTGCACGACGCCTTCACGTCATAATAACCATCTTTTTCCCCAGTAAAAGTGTTGAAAAACCTCATCATAAAACTGGTGCTGACACTTTGCGACTTCGTAGTAGTGTGCTCTGAAACAGACAGCACAACTGCAATGCACCGTTTCACGTAAAGAAAAACAAGGCATCAGCAACCAAACCCCCTTAATGCGCACAATATATATCGTAAAGATAAAGATCATAAAACCACCACATCCACATGTAATGCTCATGCGTTTCAGAAGATCCTGGCTCTGGCTGGGAAGAAACGAAACCGAGCCGCCGTTCGCGGCACGTTGAGAGATAATAGGTCAAGGTCAACCTTAACGTACCCTACCACGGCAGGGCAGCGGTGGGGCCCCGTCCTGCTCGTACCGGTGCAGGCCGCTGTCTGCAGTGCGCAACCCGACGCGAGGCAAAAGCGAGGCGCGCCCACCACGTCATGGGGAGCCATGGCGGATCCGACGCGGTTGTCGGCCGGGGCCACGCAGCCGGGGCGGCCAGACACGTGGGTTACCGACAGCGCCCGCCCCCGCGGGGGCGGCGGCGGCGCGACGGCCGGCGGCAGCCCAGTGACCATGTCCATGTCCATGTCCAAGCGGCTGGCTCCGTCCGGCCCGTCGCTGCGATGCATCAATCCACCACCGATCGCTAGCTGCGAGCGCGACTCTTGCTGCGGCGCCGTGACGGCAAGCCTCGCCGTTGCCGTTGCCGGTCGAGGCGCGTTCCCGGACAAGATCACGTCGGAATCGATGGGCGCGGCTCCCGGGAAAGGCCGGAAATATCGAGAGGACAGAGGAGGGATTGGTGTGCGGATCACTCTCGCCGCCCGCCACTTGCCGCCGTGCGGTTGGTGGTACGTAGACAGTTCAGTCATGGGAATGGGATTTCGGATATGCTTTTCTCTGCTGCGGCGGCTCCGTTGTTAATTACCCGATCATATTGCTTTTCCTCGTTGGGAAATCTGGATGGGACAGGCACTGATACTATTATAACTCGTTTGGTTACACGACCCATCATTAGTATTGCATTGGACATCTAAACTTTCTCCAACCTCTAATTATGATCCGTTTGGTAGCAATTTGGATTATGTGCAGAAACATTTTAACAGCGAAGCCACACGAATCTAAGGTCCCTTTTGATGGAGTTTTGACCAGCATATTAGCTCCTCCATGCATTGTAGTTATACTGGAGGTGTTCTTATCTTATGAACTATAATAAGTTGATGGACCCATTATTTTTAGATTCATTATTTGGTTTCTCCACATAAAACTCTTCCGCATATTATACTTGTTGGAGCCGGAACTGAGATAAAACCGCTCTAAAAGATATGCTCTGAACCTAACCCCGGCCCTAGTGATGAGCACACGTAGTAATGCTAGTGCATGGAAGGAACTAGGGAGATGCCAAAACGATCAAGTCTGGTCCTTGCTGTCCTGGCCCCTTTTTGCTGCGTCGCATACCAACTGAAGGAATCTTTCGATAAAAAAGAAATCCAAAGGGATCTGCTGCTCGCCATGGAGAGAGCTATCAGAGGTTCGTTAGACATGGGCATGGGTCTCCTCCCACGACGACTGCTGCTCACTTCTTTTTGGACGAGTTGGGGGGGGGGGGGTGGGGGGTGGTGGTGGTCTGGAGCCCAGACGACGTGACCGGGCCGCACATACAATACACATCGCGATCGCCTTGGCGCGCCTGGATGACTGACTGGATCGCACATACTGTACGCAGCTAGCCACTGCGACTCGCACCGGATGGAGCCTGAGCAGAAATATTAGTGTGGACACGTGTTGTACGCTCGACGCCCTGGCTAGGTAGTGTTTGGATGAGATGACGACGACGATGGGTACGTGCATAGGAACGCGCCGTGACGTCGGCCCTCTCGTCAATTCGCAACGCCCATCGGCCCCTGCTTGTTGTTTTCTTTCCATTTTCTGAAAGAAAAGGTTGGCACTGCTGCTTGAACCATATACTACTTGTACATGCTTGGGATATGCCTCGCCGTGCATGGCACAGAGACAGACCAGAGGAGATCGACCTCCAGCACACGATATTGATTACAGGCAGCTCGTCGTCCCTGTCCTCTTTCCTCCTTGTAGTCAGTATTCACACATAGTAGAACGGAGATCGCAGAATCTGATTCTTTAGCGAGGTTCAGTGCACGCTGGTCGCAACAAGTGTGAAGCGCTTGCTTCGTTTTCCTCCTCGTAATGATGATTAATTGGTGAATCCGCAGCTCAGGTACGTACCGGATCGGAAGAGATTTGCAGTACCAACGGCCCATTAATCGACAAATGTCAAAGGGAAACGGAAAAGGAAACGAGCATCACATTCTCCGAACGCGACTGGATCGACGACCCCTTCGACCAACATGTCGGCAAATTCGTCCGTCCGATCGATCGTCTCAACTCAACAAGCGGAGAGCGACGTCGTCCGTCCCGCGAAATGAACGAAAACAGGCGCCCAACCAAACCCAGCAGCAGCAGGATCGGGTTCCGATCGATCAACGCAGCAGAACCGTGATCGATCGGGTGGTGGTAGGTCGCCCTAAGCAGCTAGTAGCACAACCCCCACGTACGGACAAAACGCATGGCACACGGGCCGCGTACCGATCGGTCGCCGGATCGGCAAAAGCTAGCGATCCAATCCAAACCCAAGGGGCCCGGACGGCCGGGCAGCGACAGCGACGGCGAAAGCGGCAGCCCGGCGACCGCCCCTCGCTCCGCCCCCGGACGGCCCCAAAGCCAAACGCGCGCGCCCCTTCCCGCGACGACGAACGACGAAGCTTCGGTCGTCCTCCCCGCCGGCCCGCGCGCGCGGGTGGCGGACTGGCGGTGCATGCACGTCTCGAGCCAGTCACCCCGCGCCCGGCCGCAAAGCCGCTGGACGCATGGATCCTTTTCGAGGGATCGCCCGCGCGCGGCTGCCGGCCGGCTGGCGGGGCGTCGCGTCAGGGCTCTCGCGCGCGCTCGGCGCATGCGCTCGGCTGGACGTACCGGGGGCGGCGGGCCCCGGGCGAAGTGAAGTCTCTAGTAAGTCGCCTAGTCGGAGGCCAACCGGCCGCGCGCTCTGCTGTCGCGTTCGCTCGCGGCTAGTACGTACGTGACGACGTGGTCGCGCTCGGGCCAACGGCGAAATCGATCGCCGGGGCGAAAAGAAAGGCGCCTGCTAATGGCAGCATTTGGTAGGGTAATTGGGTTGCATCAACGCGTGTTTTGGTGGGAAGGATAAGCTAAAGGCTAAAGCTAGCTGTTTTACAGCTGCGGATGATGGCAACTAGTGTTACGTCGGTTCGGTCCAGGAAACCTCTGGCGTCTGGGTACATACTACTACACTACGTCAGGTCAGGTGAACGAATATATACAAAACAGATCGGGAGGGCGACACGTTCACGTTTACGGAACAGCGATGAGTTGAGTAGTCGCCGGACGCCGGAGATACGGATGCATCCAGCACTGTCGTCTGGGCTCGTCGCCCTGATTGGTCCATGCCTGGAGTAGTACTAAACTTTGGGCCTTCGTGCCGGGACAAAGACCGGTGATGTTTTTCCGTCCGTGACGTAGGTGAGAGCGGATGGAGTAACAACTACTAGTAGTACTAGTTTTTATGCAGAAAAAGAAAGCGCACCTGGTACTAAATTTTCGCTGCCGTGCTTTTAGGGTGCCACGTACAATATTGTATATGTTTGGAGCATCTTTAGCGGTACTTGTCTACCTAAAACAAGTCGTCCACTTATTTTACCACCTCTCCTAATGGTTAGATGCCTGAGTTCTCTAGTGATACCATATCCATGTCTTGATTTTCTCTGCATCGAGCTAAATCTGTGTTACAAGCTAATGATAAATATATCGTTGTTTGAAAACATACTGCTCCAACTTCCTTATTTTATTTATTTGATTTGAGTAAAACTCCTCCAATATTTTAGTCTGATTTCTACTCTCATCTCCAACTTCCTCCAATATTGTGGAAGCTTCTGCATGTGGTGAGCGGTATGCTCATCATCTTGGTTGAACATCAGTAATCCAGATACATGAGCTCCAAGTGAAGGATAAATCGTTTGGTGCGAACACAAGAATTGCTACCGCCGGATAGACAATAATGTTACGGTTTTTTTTAGGTGTGGAAGATGGAGATTTAGCGTCCTTGCACCACTACACAATATTTTTTATTGGACTCTTCCAACTAATAAGTTTCAACTTTTTTTTTATATCTGATTAAACTTCTTTTTTCCAGTTAACTTGTTAATTTTTTTTCTCTTTCCTTGCATGATGTCTACAAATATATCTGACTAATTCATTTCCTTGATTATAGCTTTCTTATATGGTGATAGATTCCCAAGATAGAGTCCGCTCCCAACTCGCAGCAGCTGAAAAAGGAAATAGAGGCTTAAGTGGGCCTTCCCGTACCTGTTTACGGGCCCGTATTATGGGCCTTAGTTTCCTCGTTGCCACTTCCCCCCTGTAACAAAGGAACACGATCCGACTCAAAAAAAAAAAAAAAAAAAAAAAAAAAAGAACACGATCCGAACTGAACAGATAAAAGGTACCATACTTAGACATCAAAACAAAACTCAAATGATGCTGAATAGGACCTACAAGACCTGCGTAAACTGCACAACGATGGACTGAGTCTGGAATTGGGGTCCACATGACGGCAACAGGTGAATTTCCAGAGTGCAGATATAGAACAAGTGCCTAATAACATAGGCCTACTGGTCCGGCTGGTCCTGCTGGTTGAGCTCCCTCTGCCGGCTGCCAGCGCCAGCCAAAAATTGGCCGCCGAATAGGTTGTTGCGAGGGCAAACAATCAAACCTCCCACGGAGCAAGCAACAACACCACCACACCGCCAGCACCTCTGTACAGGATTTCTCTGCCTGCCCTTCTTTCAGGAAAGAGGACTCTGACGCAGCAACAGAACCTGACCAATCACTACGAAGTAGGCCAATTGGTCTTGGGGTTTTCATCATGTCTCAACTCATGGGCTGGTGATTAGTATCCTAGAATGATTGAAAACTGCATAGAAACACATGTTGTATATTGCATACTAATATAGGTAGGGTAAACAGGAACAAAGAACAAATCTCTTTCCAAGTTATGATGTACTTCATCCATCCCAATTTTAAGACATTTGACTTTTTTGAGATCAAGTTTGATCATGCACTTTATTAATTTTTTTTTTACCAAATATCACTTCTTTTGTCATGGCTTGCTTTATCAATAGAAGTTCTTCAATAATAATGACTTAAATTTGACTATATTTACACATTTTTTTTTGAATAAGACGAGTTTTCAAACTTAGACTGCAAAAATTCAAACATCTTATAATTTGGGATGGAGGAAGTACAACACAAACACCTGAACTCATAGTTTATGTACTTTTCGTAATATGTTCATTCATCCTCATCAACGGTCAGCATCAGAAAGGTTGTGTAACATTAATTTTATGCATATGCAATTATATGCTCTACAGCTCGAAAGGTAATATGCCAAATTGCCAATTTATGACTACCACTGGTAAAAAAAAAAAAATGAGGATGGTCTTATCCAACTGCACTGAAGAGAGAAACATGTCAAATCAAGGAAGTATCTCTGAATTTTTACACAGTGCACCTAAATACACTTCAATCCATACGGTTTTAGAGGGATTGGGGTGTATTTTAGTTCAAATTACACTCCATTCCCTTCTAAACCGTATGGATTAAAGTGTATTTAGTACAGCCAAACAAGCCTTAAAAGAATTTTTTTAACTAAGTACTGCACTAAATAGACAGAGTATCATGTGTATCCAACTAGCTGTCGTTGGTTATGAACAGAACTGCCAAAATCAGAACAAATAATAATTTCTTACAATTCAATATATGTTTAATTTGTTACTTAAAAACGAAATTCTAGAACCTTTTTAAATTTAAGCACACATTAAACCACAGAGCCTCCCAGATTGTGCACATGATTCTAGATAGCTGCTATCAGCGAATATAAATGGAAGAAAATAATGACTAAGAAAGTAAACAGCAATTGTGAGAGCTATTTCTTATGTCTGATGGTGACCGACCGCACGAGTATGTGCCTAATACTTAAAGTTATTTTGTAATGAATGATGTGTCTACCATAGCAATTGGATGATGTATCATAGCATTTATTTGTAATCATAATAACGATGTTTGTTTAAGTGCACAGACAGAATCCAAAATCTGTACCTGAGGAACAATATATAGCTTGATAGTTGATGATACTTGATAGTTCTCAATTCTAACTCTGATTAGAATAAACTAACTAAACCATTCTTAGATTCTCATCACACTGGGATGCTCATCCCTGTGTTCAAATTACCAAGAGGCTGCTGCTGCTCTAGCAGATGCTGACAGGATATTATATGATTTAATAAGTAACACCGTTATACAACTTGAGATGAAATTCTTACGTTTTACACCGTTTCATCGCCTTCTCAAATGCATCTGCTAGCGCAGAAGGGCAGCTTATCTTCAGATTCTTATAACCTGGGGTTGCTGTCACTGTATCCATCACATTTGATTTGGTGAGAAACTCATGGCAAGCATCCTTAAGCCTATCACAGTTATGTTGATAAGCCAAAGCCAACGTTGTTGCCACCGTCATCACATTAAGTTTCTCACATAGGAAGCTTTGACATATCAACTTGAGCCTATCCACAGCATACCTGTCTGCAGCTACGACTAAATGCCGGATCATTTCAGTGTTAGAATCTTCCTCATGATCAACCATGTCAGGCAAAGAATCAGTGTAGATAAAACACAGCAGGGCCCTAAACACGGCAGGCTGCATGTCTTGGATGGTAATAAGCTGTGACCTCCCCTCCATCATCGTCCCATAGAGCTCTGCTTTGAAAACCGGTGACCTCATAGCAAGCACAAGCCTGTGTGCTGCAATGGTCTCACCTCCAACACTGAATCTGACATCCGCGCCCTCCTCTGTTTCCAACAAGCTGCCAAGATTCTCTATGATGTTGGAGGGTGGCGGGAGGTCGATTTTGTTCAGGAATTCTGTTTGAATCACCTGCGGTTCCATCATGACAGTGACAACACATTCGATCGTGAGGCGATCGTTCTGAAGGTACTCTGACGCCTCGAGCTCGTTCCTCTTCATGAACACGTTTGTCTGCGGGGCAAACGCACTGCTTTGACCTTGGTGAAACATCCTGGGCCCTGCCTTGTGCACCGACGTCGACAAGCCGGTGCTCTGGACGACCAGGCTCAGGTCGCAGGACGCCCGCACCTTGGCGTCCTTGTCCAGAAGCTCAAGATAGACCGAGATGAAATCTGTATCCCCATCGCCTACGTTGCCGGAGCTGGAGCTCTTTACGTACCCATCAGGGTAGAAGCGAAGGGCCCACTCGTGGCCACCGACGGAGAAAGTGCCGGACCTGATGAAGGTTAAGGCGGCGTGGCCCATTCCCCTGTGCTTGCTGTAGCCGATGATCTCAAATACGTGCATGCCTTCCTCCGTGACCGGAGTGCACGTCGACACCATCGTCGTTGTCCGCATACGGCGATGCATCTAAGAAGAGGACGATGGCCGAACCTGAAGTAATCGAGGCGGCGGCGGTGGCGGCGGCGTAAGCGCGTGCTCGTGAACTTTGAGACGGCAAAAAGGAAAAAGGTCGCAAATCAGAATCTGAGGCAGATCCAACCTCCTGAAGATGGCTGCCGAGGGCCGCGGCAGTGACGGCGGCACGGCGCGGTGGGGAAAGAACGCAGCAGAGCCGGAGAAGACGCGGAGACCCGGTGGGGGGAAGGCGGTTGGACTTCGTAAGGAGCTGACACGTGGGCCGAGATAGCAATCAGAACCCAACAAGTCTGAAACTAGTGGGCTGATGAGGCTCTCCAAGGCCCATGCGGTCGTACCCAAAGCCAACCGTGAGAGTCCGTGACTTGAACTTCATCCGCATTTCGTTCTCTCTTTTTTTTTCAACGTTTCCGTTTGATTCGCTATAACTATGATATAAGTCGTTTTCAAAGTGACATGGTCTCTAAATTTTAAATTTAACTTTATATTTTTATAAAAATACTCATCACAAAGTGTTATAGTTATATTTTTATGAAATTATTTTTGAAAATAAATCTATTCATATAGTTTTTATATTTCTAAACTCAACAACTTAAAAGTTATTCATGATTTATGTTCCTAATGTTTGACCTAAATCTTATCCAAAATAACTTCTAAAATCTAAATCCGATATGAAGGGAGTATATAAAAAAAAGTCGTCAATCTAGATTACTTTTTATTTATTAAATTTAATTAAGAATAAAAATTAGACATTTAATCCTATACGAAGTTCTTGAATCTAAATATTCTATGTATACATTTAAATTATGGATTCTAGATATAGTTAGCTATAAATACAGGCACGAATATTGCATCATCAATCCAAGTTGAGCTGGTACATCTAAAATGGCAATAGTAAAGGTGTGCATTACTGTTAATATACTTCCTCACTTATTATATAAATTCATCCTAATTTAAATATTTCTATCTTTGAATATTAATTTCAAATCTATATTAATTTCACAACACATTGACTACACCCTCCGCTCCTCAATAAATCAATTTCTAGAGTTATATGATATATCACGACAAACTGTTTTATATTAAACAAAATTTATTATAAAAAAAGTATAAATATTTATGACACAAAAGACACACATTATGAAAATGTAGTCTATATTGTATCTAATTTAAAAATACTAATTCAATGATATAAATCTTGGCACTTTTTTTTCTATAATGGTCAAACTTTTAAAGCTTAAGACAATTCTAAAAAAATTTATTTATTCAGGGGGGTGGAGGGAGTATAAATTATGAAAGTCTAAAGACATAAATCTTATGTTGTTAAGTATACAATATTTTATTAAAAAAATTAGTGATCACGATAGGACTTGTTTTGACATGAAGCAAAACTAATACGGCCATGTTAAAAAAAACATATGGAGTGTATAAGCGCTCTTTAAGACTTCAACTATGGTCTCATTTGAAGCTCTGTTTTTCCCGTAAAGTATAGTAAAGAGTTGTTTTATCTCTTATGTCAAAATAAATTAGAAGACAATGAAACCACTATTTTTAGCTTTAGTAGTTCCGACTCTTTCACACATTAGCAAGAAGGAAAAACTCATTTAAAGATGCACAGAATAGGCCTTAGGTGTCTTTTTTTCTTTGTTCGGAGCCTATAACATTTGATCAGATTTAGTAGTAGGCATGACACGATTGCACTAGGAACTATTTTTCCTTAATTAGTGTAAGTGGCAGGAGCTCTATCTTTTCTAATTAAGAATAGAAAATAACTTTTACACTATACCAATATAGCTATGGTCTAAAAAAACAACCACCTCAACACTTAGGAAGTCAAGGCACTTGAGATACACCCTATTAGCACCACCACGCCTTATGCGAATATAAATAATAAAAAGACTATAAATTAACAAATCTAAAAGCTCGTCCATCTCCCAACTAGCTTAGATGACCCTATTAGACTTATATTGTTGCTACTCTTATCCTCTACCGTAACCATCCTACATTCTTTGTCTTATCGCTCCTTTAATTCGTTTTTTTACTTGATGCAACATTACATGGGTAGTCACACACAAGCGTTCTCTTTTGCCTTCGTTGTCTCCCCACTCTATGTTGGTGGTGTCAACATCAAATTACTGTATTTGAATATTCTTGAAAACTTTCCTCACTGGAGATGCTATCTAAAGTGATCTATATTCACACATAATCATTCTTGTTGGAGGACCGTCAAGAATCTACTAAAGATATCTTTCACTCTAATAAGTCGTCCAAGTCCTAACGGTTGAGTCGCGTGCAGGCAACAGGTTATGGGTGAAAAGAGATAAGGTTTGGAAATGAGATTTGGGACGTTGATTTTAGAAAAATATGGAAGATGGAAGAACCCTTCTCGTAGTCTGTATACACATGGGATTGATATATACCATACTTATCCTCCAAGGACCTATTTTTTTGCGGGCGTAACCTTCCAAATTATATGGCCCACAAGCACCGACATTGTCCCTAAGACCCTCTCGTCACCATACTTGTGTATCACATAACTTAAAAAGCTCTGTCGGGTGAAACCCCGATGAAACCACGATCCGCCAAGATCGACTTCTTACAAGATATTGTAGTATTACAACCGTTTATACAAACATAACAGAGTAGCGGAAGATTTACAAAAGAGGATTACAACACTTGATCAGAGTTTGATTAAACAAAACTTAACTGGGTTTGCGGAAGCGAGAAAAAAAAAACTTTGTAGACGGAAGATATTCGATCATGCCAAGCCCACTGGTATGACCAAAGTCAGCAACACTAGTCAACACCTGCAACAGGGGTCAAACAAACCCTGAGCACAAAAGTACTCCGCAAGACTTACCCGACGGAAAAGAGTGGAGAAGACTCGGAATGCTGGTTGATAGGAATCAAGGTAAGGCTTTAGCAAGAATCAAAGACACCTTTGCAGAAAAGCGACTAATGTTGATCCTTACTATTCATTCTTATCCGATATTTTCATTAAGCATTAAGCTATCCATCTAGGTTATCCTAGTCTAGAGCAATCACTTGTCAAGCAAGATCTCAATTTCCAAAACTTTCCATCCTCAGCAACTTTCCTCATTACTACGATGCCGGGACTCGGATCACGACTCCCATATCGTGGAGCACACGACGATTCGAATCGCTTATATACCCGGCCGGGGCTTCTAGCCACACGATGTATGCATGATCGACCATCTTACATACATCAACTCAACGCCGGGATTTCTCCACACCGAAGCGGGCGTCACAGTACTCCACCTCTCTACGGCCGCTCGGTCACTTCGGCGGTGCGCATCGTAGGATGGGTACACGCCATCGTCCGTTCAAGAATGAATAGTCCAAGTGGAGCTTACCGCCATTAGCATGCAACTAGTACTATCCAATAACCTCATGATCCCAGCGCCAAACAACGGACGGTCCTTAACCGACACAAGTGGACGACACTACACCAGGGCAATAGCCCCTCCTGATGCAAGTCACTCCACCGGCGTCTCAATTTACTCATCATCATGCTCTTGTTGCATACCCTTGACCCGATCAAAGTGAAGGGATATCAACAAGTAACATCAGGTTTTCGTAATTTTCTTCAACGGGGTATTGTTATCAAACTTTGAAAAACTTTTTATTTATAAAGCCTAGGCTATCAGCGAGACTAAGCATATACTAAGTATTTTCAAAATCAAAACAGGTTTTTCAGGGATAGTATATCAAGGTACGGTAAATGCATCAAGATAGGATATCACTCAACTCCTACACCTAATGCATCATATCATCAACATAAAATTATAAAGAACTTTCGAAATTCAAGGAAGGGTTTAAATGCATCCGGGGCTTGCCTGCGTTGCAGAGAAGGTTAGCGGTTAATCTCGACATCAACGTCTTCGGGGATTCATCTCGTCAGGGTTGGATGATCGCGAACCTCCTTTGAAACTTGACCATCGCAACCCATCGCCCTCACGTGTAAACTATACGTAAAGGAATGATGCATGCTTAATGACATGACATGATGTGAGATGATGCAATATGGATGAAACAACTCAACTCATTATTATCTTGAGTACAACTTTCCTTCATGGTATAATGATGCTAAGAGATCATCATTAACACCGACGACGATGGACTAACGATACACAAGCAACATAAAATGCCGAAGGTCATTTAGGGTTAATGACCTAGGGTCATCACTCAATCTCAAAATCAAGCAACGCTAAAAGTGATTAAGGGTGATTACTAATTTATTAACCATTTTTTACAGTTGTTGAAAGCCGCTAATTAAACCTACTAATCAAAGATTAAATGAAGAAACTAATTCACATGAAATGATGACTACTACTATACATGTGATGATGGTCACTAGTAACACTACACAATCAAGCCATGGATCGGTGGTGGTTAATGATCCATGGTTCTGTAACACCCCGGTGTTACGTTAAGCACAACCTGCCATGTCATCATCATCATTGCATGAGCATTCATGATTAGAAAAACCCTAATTCAAACAATTAAAATGAGTTTACGATTCTAGGGTGTTGTTTGAGCTCCTTTGTATTACATGTGCTTATGTTTATAATTTGAATCCTGCTCACATGTTTGATTTCTTAAATAAAACCAATCAATTAAAATCAACCGTGATGTTTGCAAGTGCTTGGCTAACCCTGACTTTCACCTTAAACAAGTTTTCTAAATCAAATGAGGTGCAAGAGAGAACCAAGTTTGAAATTGGCATTCAATTCCCAAATCCTAGCTTGAGAGGCTAAGTGTTGGAATTGGAATATCACTTTCAAATTTGGTGAGCTAACCATGATTAATTTTATAAATAAAAGTTGCCAACCAATGGCACCTTTTGAAAGTATGAACTTTGTACTTTGAAAATATGCTATTGGTTGGGTTTGAAAAGTGTCACAAAGCATCACTATTTATTTGCCCAAAGATTTAATTTGAAAATCATTTCAAAAAGGGAGATTTTCAAGTGTTTTTACCCCCTTTACAATTTCACCTCAAAATATTCAAAATTTGGGAAAACTTCCAAAATACAGTTTGTGCATCTCTTTGAGCTCTACAACTTTGGTATACAAAGTTTTTCAAGTTTTTGAATAAAATTTGGAGTAATTTCAAAAGTAATTTGAATTTCAAATTGCCCCCTTTTGAGTTTTAAACTACAATTCAAAAATTGTTGGGTTTCATGAAAAACTTCCTAAATGAAAGTTGTAGACCTTGAGAAATGGAACAACTTTTATTTTTGGAAATTTTCATCTTTTATTCAAAAATTGAAAGTAATTTTAAAATTCCTAAAGTTAGGGTTTTGGTGCAATTTCAAATTGAACTTCAAATTCAAAAACCGGTTTGAATCTGACAAAACTCCTTTAATGAAAGTTGTAGAGCACAAAATTTTGAGTATTCTGTATTTTGGGATATTTTGGTGAACAGTTCAAGTTTTGAAAATAATTTTGAAAATGGAGAGAAAAGGTGGCGCTTGCTACAAGTGCATGAATGAGGGGGTGCTTGCCACCTGCCCGGCTGCCCATGCCGGACGGCCGGCCGACCGACCCCGCCGTGGCCGTTCGGTTCTTCCGGGTTTCGCGCCGCCAACCAGCTCACCGGCATCGTGGACGTCGTCCTCCACCTGTCTAGCCCCGCTTGTCCTATAAAAACCGGCAACGGCCGACGGCGATCCCTTTTTTCTCCACTCGCTTTCGCCGCCGTTCGCCGTCGGTTTTCTTTCCAATTCACGCTGCTCAATCCACCACTCTCCAAATTGCTCTGGCAAACTGGTTCGCCTTGCCCTTGCGCACTCTCTGAGCCACTCGTTGCGCTGTGAGACCGTCGGCTTCGCGGGGAAGACGTCATCTTCTCCGTTTCCGGTCGACTGTCGCCGCCGCGAGCATCTCGCCACAGTTAGCGTTCCACAGAGCATTTCAAGCTCCATCAGTTACTGGGCTAGCTTCGCCTTGACCTCCTGCTCCTATTCGGCTCTTTGGTTTCTGCAGTTGAGCACCAGAACCACCGGAGCACCGTCTCGCCGTCGGGTCTGCGCCGCCGCAGCCGCTGCCATCGCCGTCGACCAAGCCTCGCCTCCTTTCGAGCCCGCCTCCCGGTTGCTTTGAAGTCGTGGTGAGCTTCTGAGTGCACCCATGGTGATCGTTGCGCCTGTTGTGCCGTAGTTTAGTTAGAACGGCGTCACGCCGACGAGCTCCGCCATGCCATCGCCGCCGTGCTCGTTGTCGTGACTAGTCAAATAGCGGCAGGTCGTATTCGTATTAGCATCGTGTTCGCGTTGGGTTGTTGATCTTTTCGGGGTGTTCGGTGCCGCCGGAGGGGACGGTGAGCCTCCGTCCGACGAGCTCCGAAGCGCCGTCGAGCCGCCCGTGCACCTCGGTGTGCGAGCTCGGTGAAGGAAAGAGGGTGTATGATAGGTCGTTGGGTGCGGGAGGATGTGAGGATCTCACCGGTGCAGTTAGTTGCGCCCGAGAGATCGCCGTTGGGGAGAACCGGGGTCGGGCCGCGGCGCACGGCCTTGTGCCGTCGGAGAAAGGAAGAAGGGGAGGAAGGGAGGGGCCGACGGCCGGGCCCGGGCTGTCGGCCGAGAGGAGGAAAGGAGGAGGGGCGCGCGTGAGTCGGCCGGGCCAGGCCGCGACGACGCTGAGTGGGCACTGGGCCGCCACAGTGAAGCCCACGCGAGGAGAAAAATGTTTTCCTTTTTCTGCTTTTAATT